>JAZHYW010023254.1:0-43009 GCA_037355805.1 Ixodes ricinus | reverse complement strand
TTCTACCCCATAGTGTTGAGCATTTGCCAATGGGCAGTAATTTTATCATAACAAGGCCACTGAAACAGCAGCCTTCTTTTGTGTAAGGAAAACTTCGTTCATTTGTCCTTTTTTGCGACTATAATCGCGACTATGGGTCGCGAGCACGTGCCACGAGCGGAGGATCGCGAACGTGGCTTCCGTACCTGGTATGCGGGACGAATAAATAATAAAGCATTTCAACCTGGAATATGCGAGAATTTATAGGTGAGGCAAAACAAGAATGCGTGACAATCACGCATTTTTCGTAAGCAACTTCCAGCGGCAGGGAGAGACCAAAACGACGTTTTACCACATACCAGAAGTGACGACATTCAAGATGACTGTGCCCTTGTGGAAAATGTGTATAGACCTTTCCAAAACATGGCTCCTGGCCGCTTCCATTTTTAGCGCTCGTGCATATGGCGCGTGACTTGCTCGCTTTCCGAAGCGACGAACATGAGCGTGCTGGGTTGAGGAGGTCGCACGCTGGGCCGAGGATTGGTAGTGTGTGCAGACGACCCTTCCTAAGACTTCGTCCCAACGTCGTCTGATACATTCGAGCTTTATTTCGCCTGATCATCAGTATTCAGTTGCCCTCCTTCGGCAGCTCTTTAGCACACGCCGCAATAAAACTATATAAGTGTGCGCTACAAACTGGATGGGGTCACATAAAATAATTCCAATCATGTTGTTTTTAATCAAACTTTTTAGCCACGAGTTTCAACGATCGAATGATAGAGATCTTTCCAAATGTCGCTGAACCCTTTCGCACTTAGAATTCAGTCGTTGATGTTGTGGTTTTGTGTTCTTGTTTTTTTTTTTCTGGAAAGTTGTTTTTTGATGGGAAAGGAGCGCTGAGGAGATTAGATATATTCATCTAGAGTCCAACGCACTCAACATTGTATCCACCGTCCCAAAATTTCCGTTTTTAAACGACTCACTCTCTTCTGACGCTTTGATTTCTTTAGATTGCAAAATTTATCAAACGTAAAGCGATCACAAAATTAGTCGAAGAAGATTGGCACTCCTTTTAACTTCCTGCGTCCTAACGAAGAAACAAAACAAACCAAGTAAGCCATGATATTTCCTTTAGATCAGAAACGTCCGGGATCTCTAGGATCCCTCCTTATTGGTACCCAAATATAAATCTCGAACTCAAGTCACGCACTTTCGGAACGACTCGATAGAGCTATCGGTCGAGTCGCATCTTCACTTTCGCTAAAACGTTATCGGGCTTGTAAAGACAAATGCAAGAGCTGCGCAGTAAATATGCAAGAAACGTAAGTGTATAAATTTAAGGCCAGCGTCAGTCGTTACCAGCAATCTATAAAGCGCGAAATAAGGTCTTTTTTTTTTTTTTTTACATTCAAGCCGCAGAGTCGGAGCGGCCCCCTCGTTTCTTTTTTTTATTTTATATCGCAGGATGCCTACATCTTATCTATAAAGTGACGCAGTGAGCTCTGAATTCCAAGCTCGAATATGCTATGCGTTTAAGGAAATATAAAGTTATAATAGTTATCGTACAATATTTTTGTAATATTTGTTGAAGTAATATTTATTTGTATAATATACACGAGAGGCCGTCCTCTAAGAACTTCATCGTAGGAGCACTGGAACGTTTGTGCGGCATGCCTTAGGCCAAACGGCATTCCCAGAAATCCTGAGAGCTCCACTGGTGTGGTAATTGCTGTTTTGGGAATCTTTTCGGAAACCATGGGAATTTGATGGTTTGCACGAAAACGGTCAGTGGTCGAAACTATTACAGCTCCGTTGAGAATTACTCTGGCATAGTGAATGTGAGGTACTGAATGTGTTTCAGGAATCGTGGGGGCTTGGTTGAGAGTCCAATAGTCCCCACAAGGACGCCAGTCTCCGTGCGTAGATTTTGGAACCATATGACGCGGAGATCCACAAGGGCTGGATGAGGGACAGATAATGTTTAACTCTAGCATATGATCAAAGGCCTGCTCAGCAACAGAGTACTTGTCAGTAGAGAGCCTTTGAGGATGCGAGATGAACTGGAGAACCTGATGTTTCAATGTGACGCTGAATGTTATGCTGCACGCGCGGTGGAAAAGGCGCAAGGACGAACCGGACAATGGAACTTTTCGAGAATTAAAAATGAAGATGAAGTGTTGGGTAAATTGGGTAAACATCTTAAATACAAAAGCGCAGAGGACAAGGACAAAACAAAGATACGAGCAGGACAAGCGCTAACCACCAACTGATTGTTTAATGCATGCAAAGAAAAAGACGAAAATGAAATGCATTCGCCATATGAAGGTTTAAAAAAATATCTTAAATTTTAGAAAAATATAAAAATTAACAAAATTAAACTTAAAAAAAGAAACAAGAAAGCAGACAGATTTTTAAAAAAGTTGAGGTACTTCATCTTTTTCTCGGACAGTGATATTGATGCACGTTTCTCCTTTTTGTATGAGTTTTGCCTCAAACATTTCTCTGACTCTCTTCCTCCAAAAGCGTTTGAAGATTTTGTTTGATTGGATAGAGGGGTGCATTTACTGTCTGACATGTATGGCTAGAGTGACCTGATGGTGACGAATGTAGGGAAAGGTCATGCCCTCGTAGTCTTCCATTGATGCAGCGCCCAGATTGCCCAGCGTACACCCTCCCATAGGTACAAGACATTTCGTACACGATGTTCACGTTGCAGTTGACGTTCTATCTGCGTGCTGGACTGAGCATTGTTCTTTCCGTTCGTTTAGGGAACTCTTCGAGAACCTTAGTATGCGGAGAGTTGGAAACGAAAAGCAGAGGTGCACGTTCTGTAGAGTGCAGTTTGCGGACTCTAGATACTGTCAAAAGAGTTGTGCCATCAAGGAGGCGTCTGCTATGAACATCCACCATGAGGTTCAAGTTTTCAAAAAATCTGCTTCCAGAATGAGGTATTGCACGGCTGCGACGATAAATACCTATCGGAAGATGCGACGCACGCCACCCGATGTTGACAGTGATTGTACGCAGTCCATAGGTAATGATGGTGGTGCCGTTGGCGGCCTTGAGCTTTGAAGGTTGTCGGTTGTTGCGATCTTGAGGAGACTGTGGGATGATCGAGACCTGAGCACCAGTCCTGGTTTCGGAACATGCTCCTCCCATCAACGGAGATGACCTCGGTGTGTTGCGATCTTTGATTTCTTTTTTAATAAAGAAATCGGCCGCGTATCGCCATGATTTATGTATTTCTAGGATGCTTACAGTTAGCAGAGTGAGTTACCGACATATTTAGGCGATCTCAGAAACCTCTCAGGGCACGTTTAAAAGCTCTTTTACGACCAGATTTTATTAGAGTGCAGGCGCATTTTTTGTGCGTCAGAGCCGAAAAGTGCGGTGGTATCAGCACTGCTGATTAGAAGCGCTGCGC
The DNA here is from genome assembly GCA_037355805.1 of Ixodes ricinus. NCBI lineage: Eukaryota > Metazoa > Arthropoda > Arachnida > Ixodida > Ixodidae > Ixodes > Ixodes ricinus. The sequence continues at coordinate 39,606 of JAZHYW010023254.1, read as the reverse complement.
GACCAACTGAAGCGACGATTTGGAGAGAGTATCGTGAAGCTTAAAGAGCAGAGACCATCTCCGTTTGCTCGTTGGCACTCTGTGCTGGTGCAAAATTCAGAAGTCATTGGCGCTGGTTGAGTCACTTGACTTACTTGACTCGCCCCTGAGGGTGTCCTTACCGAAGCATCGAGAGTTCTATCGTCCAACTTGGCCAGGTCGTTCAGTGTAGCGCTGCCAATGGATGTCAGCATCATGCGAACATCTTATCCCATGAAGGAGCTGCGACGGAATTTTATCTCTAAGTTCTTTCACAGTAACAGTTGTTGGAGTCCTCGCTGTTGTGACAGCCCTGTACGACGGATGAGCTGGCTTCGAAGGACATTGCGGGGGTTGATGGAGGAGGTGCGATGATGATATCCCAAACCTCTGCTGCGTCGTTGGAGGACAGTGCGTTCATCACGTGATGAAACTTGGTGGTGCTGGTTGACGATTCGTCGTATCGCGAATCTACGATTTGCAAATAGTGCGCGCCGCCTATCGCGCAACGCCGGAAACTTCGACATTTTGGGTGCGAGGCTGGAAAGTGGTTGGAAAATACGTAACTAGGCTTCGCGATGCATGGTTTGGCTTGATACATGTGGGGCGTAAAGTTCGTGCGCGCAGTCTGTTCCAAGTGTTGCCCCAAGACCCAGATTAAATAGTGTGGAGAATTCCCCAGGAGCGTACAAAAACGGCGTACCCGTGATAAAATGTGTGCTGCAGATCCGTCAGTGTTCGTTCGGCTGCCATGGTGAGCCGTCCATGTTCCTTCTGCTCACGACAGCTATCTCAAGCCTATCTTAGCAGGATACAGCCTGCTGCAGACGGAAATCTAAAAAAAAACTTGGCGTTCTCTTTACCATAAAAGTAATTCGCGCAACCATACGAAATACAGTGCGCCGGCATGGCGACAAACAAAAGCGACTCGCAAGCTTTCTTCGTCCTCGCTCACGGTGTCTTCGCTTCCGCGCCTCTGTCGCAGCCCAGGAATAGCCGGCACGCCTATTTGTTTTCCAACCAAACAGGGGACGCCAGCAACACACTCCGCTCGCGCATGCGCAGCAGCTTTTTTGCAAATTGGGGATTGGGACTCCACTTGGGCGAACCATAAGTGTGGATAATTTGGCCAAAATGGTGGAAGTCGGACAGCAAGCGGTGCGTCCCGCGTCGAAGTACTGAGGGCCGGGTCGTTGTTTGCCATCCTAGCATTGCTTGTTGCGGTGTTCGCCGTCCGGGTCACAACTTTGTAGCATGCTGAAGGTCCGAAGATATACAAAACACTATTTATTTACAATATTTACAATATCTTTCAGTGAATTGTCCTCGCTGGAACGCCATGAGAAGAGAATCTCGTGCGCTGCATCAACTTCTTTTCGTCTGGTTATTCTCCGACTGTGGTTGCTACTAAAACCAAAGTAGCGCCATTCGCTTCCCTGCTGCTAGCCGAACACAAACAAATACTAACATACGGACGACCACAACATCGAAAGGATTAGCTAATCGGTTTCCGTTGTTATGGCAATCGCCACTTCGGCCCTTTCAAATCTTCAAAGCGTCAAGAGGGTCGTTCTAATCCAGTCGCACCAAGATCCCCATGGAGCATCATTGTACCAAAGGCGTTGCTCGCCAATAGAAGCGTCTTTGGCACTGTGTATGCAATGAACATATCAATCATGCCCATTTCCACGCATCTCTTGCAATTATGTTGTTCTTCTTGCAGTGTTTCAATACAAGAACTTCATTCTTTAATTCCTGCAAGTACCGACACAGCATTGTGGTGCTACGAAGATGTACGCTTCTTTGGCCAGTGTCTGGATAGAAACCTCTCTGTGAAGCTACCTGTCACCAGACACCAGCTCACCAATAATGAAGAGATCAAAAAGAAATTGCTTATTTCATGAAACAAAATGTCCACCATACAGGGAGCTTGGCGCTACTTCTCCCCAACGTTACTGGAGCAAGCTCAATTTCGCAGCTTTCTATTAGCGCCGAGATGTTTCGGTGGCGCCCTCTTATGGTTTCCCTCCGTGACGTCACGACTGGGATTTGCCTCGCCGTGACGTCACCAGTTGTTATTCTGGCTACTTACCATCGGGTGCGACGACGAGTTCGATGGTGTGTTTAAAAAGCACAGTAGAAGCTAGGATCCATCGCAATCCGAAACTAACACCGTCAAAGTTGACAATCTGACAGTGCTCATATGCCCATGGTCTGGCCAATCGTGGAAAGCTGACCACAGCGACGCTTTTGGCCGCGCACATCGCTAATGAGGAGTATTCACTGGCGGTCATAGCGTGTGTGCGCGAATGCTGTGCGCGTGCTGATGGTGAGCTTTTACAGTTCTTTTGCAACGTGCATTCCGCACCATCAAGAGTGCCGGTCTCAGCACCTTATTGATGTGAGCTCGTTCTGAGCACGCACTCTAAACAGCTCCCACAAATATGGCGTCCAGTGAATACTCCCTATTCTCTTCTGCAGAGGTGTGTGGCCCAGGTGGCGGTCACGAGAACTAGCGGCGATACTGTCGGATCTTGCTTCCCTGTCTCGCGCGTCGTCTACTACCACCGCGTTGAGAGCTTCCTTTTCTTTTTCTTTTCTTCCTTTTTTACTTCCATGTGTATATTAGCAAAAAAAGATGATGAAGATGAAGTCTAATACAAACAGAGATCAAAGTCAGCGCATTGTGAGTGTTCTTTCTTTGTTGAAATTTATTTTTGTGTGCGTCTGTTTCCTTGCGCTGTGAAGTGTTAGTACGAATCACCAACTCGCCCAAGCTCAAGCATTGCTATTCAAACTTGGCGGGCTAGACAATCCGGAAGTAAGACTCGACTGCAGCGCTGCTAGTTCTCGTGACCGCCACTGAGCCCACGTCGCAGGCGGAGCTGTGAAAGTGAGCTTGCTCCAGTAACGTTGCTTCTCCCTATCCAGTTACTTCAGTTGCTACTAGAGCCCCTAAATGAGCTACGCTTGGAGTATCGGCACCCTGTTCCCTGATATTGTTGTGGGCACCGCCATCTTTGTGCTTGTTCAGACCAGACGCAGCTACCAATCGTCAAAATTTAAAAATGCGACTTCCTCAGCATTAGTTTCGGTTTGAGAAAGCTCATATAATTCGCAACTTTCAGCGATGGTGGTACCGCGGTGTGAGAATCGCGCTCCCTAGCTCCTGGATGATCGGCTTCACAAAAAAAGTGCTTGCCTACACTTTCCTGATATGAAAAAAATAAAGTAAGGCTCTAATATTGCTCGTACAAAGCAAAATTAGAATTACTTACGCCTCGCAGACCCCGCCTCGTACTGCTGTTCTACGACGATCATCCAGATGACAGCCATTTTGATAGGCGCCAGCGCGCCCCCTATAGGTCGTGAAAGTTGCGAATACTGCTTTGCTCTGTCGCGAACTATATAAACATTTGTGGAGGACAGCAAAGCATTTATTGTGATTTCAAATAAAGCTTCAGATAATTGGCAACCATGATTTTAAGCCACAAGATGGGTAAGTGTCGTTACTTAAAGCGTAGCTTAATGTGTGCGTCTGGTGTCTCAGCTGTAGATGAGCAATTTAGCCAGTGTGGTACAACCGCTAGCCTGGGGTCTTTAACGTGCACCACGCAGAAGTGATACACGACCGCACCGCCTCCTCTGACACGCCAAAATTTTTTTTTTTTGTTTTTCATGTTAGGCGTTGAATTGGCATATCAGGACATCACAAAAAAAATTTTTTTTCACTATAGAGTTGCGTAGTTTTTTTTATAAAAAAATAGAAATACGAGGCCCAATTCAAAGTTCCCGCCGTGCACTGTGACGTAACAGTGTACCGCAAGGTGCCGGGGCGGTCAGAAGGGAGGCATCGACCTACGTCACTAAACGTGGGTTCACCGGAAGTCACTGAGTATCACTCCTCGTGCTCTCCGCGACCGTGCCTAAGATTTGTTTTTTTACTCTGCTTTTCGTACGAGCGATTGTAGAAAACGAAGTTTCAGTTCCACTAGCTCTTTATCGCTGCACCGTGTACGAGTGCATGCCGTCAGTCCGATAATACAGAGCTATACTAGGCGCAAAACAAGCTATCAAGTTTTGAAAAAAAATTTTAGAACGCTCACAGAAATTAGGATTGCTAGCATACGACACGCCCGATCGCATTGCTGAAGGTTCAGACACCGAGGTTGTTGAATCATCGGATACTCTCCAGGCTAAACATGCCTGCCGTCTAAACAATACGAACTGGTTTGTGTACCAAGTACAAGTAAACCTCAAGCACAAAGTACGTATTTTGTCTAGAACATGAGTAGAACTTGTTTACTAGGTGCACATGCGGCCGATGTATGTCTCTCGGAAATGCATGCAGTGTGATGTCTTCTTCAGTTGCTGAAATACCGGGACAGTCCCTCACACAGCACCTTATAGGCATTGTAGTTGATCACGTCAATTCACTGACTCCGCTTCTTCTACCTTTACAGCAACATTAAGCGATGAAAGGCAAATAAAAGAAACCTTGTCTGCTTCGATCGCTCGTAGAAATGCGGAGAATAACAAAAATATATAAAAAAATATTACACGCGCTCGCGGTAAGCACGAGAAGGGATACAACTCACGTGACTTCCGGCGATGCTCACCTTCTGACCGTCCCGACACCTTGCGGTACACTGTTACGTCACAGTGCACGGCGGGAACTTTGAATCAAGCCTCGTATTTCTATTTTTTATAAAAAAAACTACGCAACTCTATAGTTAACCAATTTTTTTGCAATGTCCTGATTTGCCATTTCAACGCCGAGCATGAAAAAAAAATTATTTTTTTGGCTTGTCAGAGGCTTTTTAATCGCACGCACGCAGAAGTGATTCACTTGGAGCAAAAGCTCGCGCTGCAGAACCCAGGGATCCTGGGCTCAATTTCCACCCCAGACCGTTTCGATCTGGATGAGCATCGTACCGGCGTGCGGTCGTGTATCACTACTGCGTGGTGCACGTTAAAGACCCCATTACTAGCGGTTGTACCGCATCGGCTGAATTGCTCATCTACAGCTGAGACAACAGACGCCCACTGAGGCAGACTAACTTCCGGCTGTATAAACACACACACAACAATCTTTTTATGACTCTAGTTGCTACAAAGGAGCCACGGTGGAAACTGTAATTTCTTAGTCTAATTTTATAGAATGATTCGATCCTTCAAATTGCTATAGTCCACTATTGGCATAGCTATTGGGTAACTAATAAAGGCACAAAACATTCCAAACTAATATTTGACATGGTAGGATTTTCAACTTCAGTGTATATGAGGACCGTTTCCCTCGGCTGGGGGCAATACCCCTAGGAGGCAAGGCCTGAGCGTCTCCTCCTCTAAACGTCATCACTAGTAGAACCCCTCAGCTAAGGTGAGAATGTCAAAGCGCCTGTGCACGAGGTCGGTGTCTCGAGCGGCCCTTGGAAGTAAATGAAGACGCAGCGCTGAAATGCGCGGGCCTTGGAAGCGAATTGGTGGCGGAGCACCCGCTCGTGGCAAGTGTCTTGCGCATTTCCCCATCAATGGTAGGCAGTACTTTTTTATCAGGGGACTTTATGTGCAAGCAGGCTGCCTACAAATCTCTCTGTCTCAGGGGAAGGCATCCTCTGTCGCCCCATGCTGCACTGAGTGGGCCAGCGCGTGACGCGCTGGCACGCCAATGTGCGACTGGCGAAGTAATATGGCATTAGCCAGGGACGCGCTCGAGCTGAACGGTTCGCGCACTTAAAATACATAAAAAATACGATTGGGCCGATAAACGGCCAAGATGTCACCACTCAAGCAGAAGTGTGTGTTTGTATGAAGGCACTCTGTATACACGCAAGCACAATAACTGTACTTGCAACGCATGCGGAGCAATGTTACTATATGCAAGACGCGGCCAGAAATAGCGGGCACGAAAACGCGACCGTGATAGCGGTGCTTTAGCGTCCAATTATTATGCACGGGCCACGGTCGAGTACAAGCAATACAACCTAGAAGGCAAGGCCGGCGAATGACGTCATCGTCTGTGGGCCCTCGACCCGCGCGCCCCAAGTGGCACACACGCTGAAGAAGCGACGATAGGCGCCGCAACGATGCAGTCGCGTCCCCTCTTGGCATCATTGCGTGCTAGCGTCGCGTTCGTTGTGAGACGCTGCGAGGCGCACTGCCGGCAATGGTTACGAGAACTATGTGGAGCGCAAGTTCGTCTGCTTCATGCGCAGGGGTTCTGTTGACGTAAGAACGCCGAGCTCTGATTGGTTCTGATTGAGAAGGATAGTGGGTAGACCTCAAAGCAAGCTGCCTTGAGGTCTGTCCACTATTCTTTGATCAGAGCCAGTCAGAGCTCGGCGGTCTGACGCAAACACAACCCCTGCAAAAGGAGCAGACGAACTTGCACTCGGCATACCGGGAATCAAGTATGCACCTAAACTTCAAACAACAAATTGGCATTTCTTATTATACCGCTGTTTCTGTTCCCTCGTATACACGAACTCAACTCTGTGACGTCACGGCGCGGTGGTGGCGCGTCGGGCGCACTTCCGGTCTGGGGCTGTGGGGAGAAGTCCCCACGCCAGACGTGTATTCCTGCACTGTTTTGAAAGAAACCAGACAAAAACCTGCCTTCTCGTCAAAATGCCGCGACTGGGGCCGTACCAAAAGAGTCGAGAAAGGTTTGAAGGTCAGTTTTCATGTGCTAGGTTCGTCCGAGAATCTGAATATGTGCCGTGAAAAGAAAAAAGCAGACACCGTCGGACAACGATTGCTTGGGCGGAAGCACTTTGGGTTGAATTCACGGATACTTGTGGTCATCAGTATTATTTGTTTTGTTGCAACATGAACGCCAGAAAACCGTCAAGTTGTGCGGACCACCTGCGGACTACGTTCAGTGCGTCTTCAAGTTCAAACGGCCGCCTGATCGTTCGAACTGTCGTCTGCTTTTTCAAAAGTTTCTGCTTGTCGTCTGCTCTCTTAGACGACGCCGGCCTATAGACCAAATGTTGGCCCGGTAGTTGTGGTAAGAAGTAAGTGCAGGCCTCAAAAGACTAAAGTTTGAAGGTTGGAAAGCAGGCTCCGTGTAAACAGTAGATACAAGGACATGTTGATAATTGTTACCAGTGACCATCACCGACTTGTTGTGCCTAATTCACTTGGTCCGATTCTGCTTGCGATTTTCAGTATCGACGTCGACCATCTCAGCTACGGTTCACGCTTTTAGCAGCCCGAGCGGCGTCGCGACTCAAAACCGCGAGGGAAATCTCATCATGTGAATGAGGCTTTAGCGTACATACTGCGGCGTCCACGTGGAATGAATAGCCACATGTCACATTATTTACGCAAAGTTTTGCGGTGTAAAGAGCCTCGGTAGTTTCGCTGACACGACTCTAGTAGTCAGACATCGCCAGGAAGACGTAGAATCAACAATTCGAACGCGAAAAAGGGCAGGGGGACTCACACATACACCGACAACATCGCATTTCAATGGTTTGTTTATGGGCGACGGCGAGCTTCTTGCCCACACCCCATCGCGCATGCGCGGCGCCGGTGGCGTCCACTAGGGGCGCTCCGATTTGTTTGTAAACATGAGTTGGTGTATACCAGTAGGCAGGGGTGGCATATCTGCATAAACTAACGTCAAACCCTCACGCAGGCGCAAGCGATCATTTGACTGTGTTTCGGCGAGCGGCCGCCGCGAAGACGACACCGTCCCTAGGACCTGGTCAGTGGTGTAGGCAGAGGCAAGGGTATAAAGCTCACTTTGGGTCATCGAGAGGGGGGGGGGGGGAGGATGCCGTTGAACCCCTACCGAAATAAAATCCTGGCTACGCCACTGGACCTGGTCATAAAAAGAAACCTGTTTGGACAAGCCCGTGTGGAAAGAACGCGTGTGCGAGGAGGAAGCGAAACCCTATAAAAAGTCGGTTCTCATTGTGAAGGCTAATATCACACTCCGTTGCCGTGTTTACAACTGTCGGGCTTCGCTTCAAGATGACTTGCTCCCTCACTTTGGTCCTTGTGCTCGGCGGCGTGGCAGTCTGCACCGCCCAGGGAATTTCCGGGAGATTCAGCTTAAGGAAGGACCACCGCATTGACCCCAAGTATCTAAACCTGGCCCACTTCGCGACGTCCACTTGGTCTGCCCAGCAGCCCGGCAGAATCTTCTTCGACACTGTAGAAGAAGTCGTGAAGGTCGAGACTCAGGTAATCTTTCTTCCAAATGCCTACAAGGACGGATTGGACCTCTCGTGGTCCGAAGACCCCGAGGCTTGAGCTGAGGGGAAGGAGGAGACGAGAACGCTCGGGGTCGTCAGAACATCGAGCTCTCGTTGGAATGATTAGAAGGCAGATGCAAAGCTAGCTGCCTTTCTGTATACTCACTGTTCGAATACGTCTGAATGCGTTCAGAACGCGTTCGAATGCCGAAGCCTTAGGTCCGGCATTCGAACTCGAGACACAGCGAGAGGAGCAGACAACGCTCTTGTTCGCTATGATTGGGGAGATACACTGGGTAAAAAAGAAAGGCAGCCAGCCTTTGCGTTTACCCACTAATTATTTCAATCAGAGCTCGACGCTTCGGCGTTCCCGTGCAAAAAAGAGGGATGTCCGCTCCCTTTTTCTTACCCTATACTGAGATAAACTGAGAAAGGGGAAGCCAGAGCATGCGGTGAAGTCGGAGCATCCGAGCTCTGATTGGAAGGACAGCGGGTAGTCGCGAAGGGTAGCTGCTTTTGTATGTACACCCACGCTGTCCCACTCCCATCAAAGTGAGCAGGAGCTTCGTCTGCTGCTCCTCGCGGCGTTCGAAAGCAGAACGCCGTTCGGTGCAAACCGGCAAGGTTTTGTTGCCGGACGGTGAAGGTCAAGACTAAATAAGTCTGCACAGTGCGACGCCCCAAGCTCTCATCGGGGGAGTTAAAGCAATGGGGCCCCCTATTCTAGGGAGCTCTAGAGTAGGGGGTCCTGGTGGTTCTGGTCCCCCAAGCGTTGGGGCCCCCTGCTTTAAAACTCTTTAACAACTTAGTGAAACCTACAGGGTGCCGCTCTGAGGTTTTTGGCAGGTTTTTCCCATAGTCCTTACTGTCAGCTTAACCTACATTTTTGTTTTGTTTGTAGTCAAGACTATGTAGAAATTGACGACCTAAAGACTGTGTACTTTTCAATGAGGGCTACAAACTGTACCGACAACATTGTTTACAATGTTGTTTTTGTGACTATAAAATGACGACTAATCCTGAACATTGGCGTCGAAATCCATCATCTATTGCATATATATTTTGCTCCCCGTCTTAGCTCGCAATACAATAGCACTAAGACAAGCTTGACGAATGTTTTCAGGTTGTCGCTGGAACCAACTATAGACTGACGCTCAGGGTCGTTGAGTCCGCCTGCGTACTCACGTCCCCGTACTCCAGGGAGGTCTGCATAGCAAAGAAGATGTGGTAAGCTATTTTTTTGTAATTGTAATGAAGCGACAACCGAAGCGACAAACAGAAACAAGGGAATCCGCCAAGTGAAAGCTTCAAGTATATTGATGCTTGTGAAGTAAGGACAAATGATTGCAAGCATGCCAAAGATACCTTCGCATGCCTGGTGCACGTGCACGAGGCATGTCGGTGTCGGCTGTTTCTGTTTGTACATCCAGCGGGGATAGGGCACAAGAGCAACCGCGCTCTGTGAACGTGCGATCTGATTCCGAACGTAGGTCTTATGAGGAAAGATGTCGGCTTTAATACCTCTTCAGAACAAACTTCATTGAAGAATCGGTAAATCGTCCCGTGATCTCAACTTCGCACGTGCCTATCGGCGTGTGCTGGTTCACCGTTTGTTTGAGGCAGTTCGCTCTGAAGGCCTTTGAGATGCCAATGGCAGTGGCGTCAGAATTACGCATGCTGGGATGGTAATTCAGTTGCAATGATTAAAAACATATTATTTCTTCAATTTGTCGTAATTTTTGTAAATGTATTCAATTCATTTTCCTCAGATATAACTGATAATGGAGTTGGAAGACTTGTTAGTGCCAGTTACTCCGAAAATTCTTGCATTCCAAAAGCCTTATAATTTAACCGTGATTTCTTGATACTGCAAATCGTTCCTATGCAATAACTGACAGGAAAAGAGGCACGGGGATAGAGTCTTTCTCGTGCTGTTGTTTTTTTCTCCAGCCATTGCAGATTGACTTGAATGTCCTAATCAGAAGTGTGATGCTCAATGAATGTCCTGACACCGAGTATTTTTGGCATTTGTATACTCAAGAGCTGGAGAGTTTGAAGTACACAAGCACTTTTCTAACGGATATGTGCCTTTGTTCGTGATATTGATTGCTTTGGTTACAATGCTTCGCGCCCTTGACGTATTTGCAGGCACGCAGGACCTGCATAGCCGTCGTTTACGAGAACTTGCAGGGAGAATGGACCGTCAGCTCCTTCGACTGCGCAGGGAATTAAAGCATAACCGCCGTACCAGCCTTCCACTGTGCGTTACGTGATAACTGAATTTCCTTCGATTGTTTCTCGACGCGTTTTGTCTGTTTGTGATCTATGACGCTTCAGTGTTTTCAGGCTGTTTTGCATCCTTCTCCAAGCTAGTGGATGCTTTTTTACGAATCCAGTCAACGAGTTGCCCATAAAGTATCAAAATTTTTTCGCCAGCCTCGGAGCACAATTCTCAACCAAGCTCTGGAGAGGTAGAGCAACGAACTAATATTTTTCACTTTCAAATAATCCTCATAGTTTGCCAGGACTGTAATAAAAAAATCCCTTTGTCATCATTATGTCGGTGTTTCAAGTGTCTTACCATATTTAATCTCTCGTAAGAATGTTCTGCCTCAAATAATGCTTTTTCTTGCCGTGATTCTAATAAACAGACTCTCATCCACCATTAAGTGTGTGTTTCGTCTGCCTTACTTCGTTGATTCTCCCGTTAAAACGAAGTAATGATGTCAAATGCGTTTTCGTGATGACTGCTCATCTTTGGTAACATTTACAAAAATTTGCCAGTCGAGCATCGGTGTTTGTAGCTTCACAACATGCACCTTGCCAAGTAAAGCGATGGATGGCATGTGCGTCGTGCTTGAGACCAATCGAAACTGGTGTCTTGGCATTCCAAGATAAGCCGACTCAGTCTTCATCACTAGGGTTTTGTGTAATTGCGTTTATTTTCCCACAGATTCAATGTTATTAGGTGGCTATTTTTGGTGTTGTAAAAAACGGGCGTTTATCGAGGGTTACATTGAAGAAACAGGACACCAACATGGGATACATACTTTACCAAAAAAAAAACAGTCCATATAATATACCACACCGCGTAGGATATATAGACCTTTTCATTTCAGTAGTTGCCTCACCTGCGGATAGAGGGCGCTGACGCACTCGGCGCCATTAGGTTGCTTCAATTTGGTTGGTTTCGGTTTGAACGTGCACGCGGTTATGTTGCTGTTTTGCGTGGTTCTTGCTTAATTTGGTGATACAATTATTTTTGTTGTAGCACACAACCAATGAAACAATGACATTGAGCCACTTTGAGGACTACAAGGCGTTTGAGCGTAAATTGTGGGCTTTTTTCCAAACTCTTTTGATGTAGCTGATTATGGTCGGTTGCGAAACGTCTGTTTAATGCACAGGGAAGATTACCATCGCCTTAGGCCGTACCTGATGACACTAGCTGCCAGAAAAGACAACTAATGAAGAGACTAACACTGGAATGTAAAGAAGCATATCGACAGCTTGATTAGCAATGTGCTGAATCGGGCAGAACAGATGAACTCGCGAGTTTACTATTCACTGATAGGTTTTCGTGAACACCCCACCTTTAGTGAACTTCGCGGTCTAAAAAAGTATCTTGTAGTGACGCAGACAATTTATATAAACAAGTGGTATCGCCTCGGCCTCTTTTATGTTTTAATTCAGTATTCGAGGCTCTTTTGGCTGGCCGAGTAGGAAATTTCTTAAATTATCAGCCCTCCTAAAGCACTCATAAGCAGCATTTCGCGATATTGGCTCTAGGAAATAAATCATTCTTATATGAACATTTGCTTACTCAAGATTTGAGATAAGTTACTGACCCGTCAGATTAAATCTGGCATTTGTCTTCCGTGAAATTGGCCAAATAAAATTAAAGGGCGCAGGAGAAATACCTCGGAAAGTTTGGCTGTATTCTAGCGCTAGGCACTCACTTCAGGGACCTGTGTGAACAAATATTTAGTTGTTTGAACAGATTCGCTTTGTAAATTTCGGCGTCGCCAGCCACCACAAGTAAACCTCTATCCGCCATCGACAGCCCTGGACTCGGGGGATTGTTATGCAGACGGCCTTTTTTTCCCGGCGACAAATGTTGCGGACCCCAGATACTGGCAAAAGTTAAAACAACGTACGCAAAATAAAAAGAAAAAAGAAGCGTTGTTATTATTGCGCATGCGCCGAACCAAAATCACGTTTTGATTTCGAAATAGAAACGACGTTATTTCTTTGTGCACGCGATTCTAAAACTCTCTACTGTTAAGTTGTCTGTGGCAGTTACGCGGGAAGTCCAAACCTTTGTGTTAAAATAAATGAAGTAAATTGATCTGGTTATCTAAATATAATCAATAAATTACTTAAATGACTATCGAAATGGGGAGCGAGCTTGGTATACAATTTCTTAAACTTCATAAGTAAACCAACCAACCAAATTTTTACACTGCAAAAAAAGATTGAGAACCTCATACACATGTAGGTGTGATATTATGAATAAACAAATCGCTTGAAGTTGACGTACCATTATTTCTAGCCTCAGATAAAATACAAGTTAAACGTTCGTTGTCTACTTCCTCCACGAGTTTCCTCACATAATCAACATTAACTGTTTTTGATATATTATGAATAAAAAGGATACTTTCATTAAATACAGAGAGCCTTCTTGCGCTGACTATTCTTGACGCCTTCCGATCCTAAATGCGCGATATAAATATACGCGCTTTTTATGTCCCGTCACTATTAGTAAACAAACCTCAGTTGTCATAAGGACCTTTGTACCCTCGTGATGTCTTAGTCGTCGAGTAAACGTATCGGACTACAGTTTCTGAAGTAAGGCAAGAAAGCGCGGCGAAACGCGGCGAAAAACACGAATACAACGCATCCGCCAAGGCGCGGAGGGGGAGCGGAGCAACAAGTTGAAGCAACCTAATGGCTGCCGCGTCACGTGATTCCAAGATGGCAGCGCCCATGCGAGGGAGGATGAAATGGTCTATAGAGTCATTTTTAATGATCTTAATATCTAATGAATTCCACATCACAAAGATTTTTTCATACAAAAAGTTTAAGCTGTAACATACATTATTTATATCAATTTCTTAAGGTTATATGAGGTGGCCTAGGACACTCGCTCTCTAGACACGTTATTAGGGCCGCACTTCAGAACAAACTATGGCAATCAGATGTGCGATGAACAGTACCCATTGTTTAAATCACTGACTAAATTTGATTTTGAATGTGTCCAGAAAAAATGTGCGTTTAATGTTTGTGAAGTTATCTGTTGTTAATATCGGAAACCTAGATTGATCGATTAATTCTTTGATTGCCGACTAAGTATTTAACTGCTTATTCGGTCAGAGGATATCAAACGTAACCAAATGGCTTTGTTTATTCAGCTGGTAGAATAAAAGTCAGTAGAAATTAATGAAATGCCACTATGCATACAATATTTATTGCAATTGTGAGGAGCACTAGGTCAAATGGCGCATTTTGCATAATACTCATGGCGTCTACAAAATTAGTTTTGTCCCTCAAGCTCCTTTGTTACTCAAATACTCAATTAATCAATAAAGCATTCAATTATTTTACTTTACACATAAAACATAGGAAGCACTGCTTTACGTATCTCGATTCATAGCCTATTTGGTTAAATTTTGACTACGTTTCAGGTAGGGGCATCTGAAGAAATATTCTGACTATGCTTAAGAATGCAAAACAGCAACTGAGTAACGTTCTTTTTTCAAGTTGGCCTATTTGATATTTCATGAACCGCCCTGAAAATATTCGCAGATTCTTAAATCTCAAGAAATTTTGTAAACATGTGTAAGATCATGAATCCCAACAATAGTCTTATACCCACCCTGACAATATTTGGAAACTCACAAACCCAAAAACCCAGAAAATGTTTCGGATTATAAGCTCCAAACAATAGTAATTTTAAAACCTTGAAAATGTTTGGGGTCATAAATCCCAAACAATAGCCAATAAACACAGTGAAAAATTTTGCCAATTTATAAATCCCAAAACCCCTGAAACTGTTTGAACCATAGATTCCACAAAAAATATTCTTATAAAAAACCCTGAAATTGTCGGCAATTTTATAAATCTTGAAAACCCTGAAGAAGTTCGGGATTATAAATTCCAAACAAATGTCTCATAAGCAACCATGATCATGTTTGAAAACTTATAAATCCTTCTTTCGTACGTCGATAATGGGGATTTTATAAGTGGAGAGAGAAAAAAAGCGCACATTATGTTATCACATTTTAACTCAGTATTACAGCGAAAACATATAGACACCAATTTTAATTTATTAAAAGTGATAAAACGCCAATGAATCCAAATTCAAATTTTCAGTCGATGTTTTGAAATCAATGAAAATCTAGAACTTCCAGCGCAAAAACATATTTAAACACTATCTTAAGACCTTTTTTTAAGGTTGTTTTCATTTTTACAACATATCAAGCTATTATTGAATACGCGAGAGCTTCCATTTCAGTGAAAAATAGAAAGAAAATTCACATTCGCAAAAACAGGGGCCGAAACCTTGTTACTATCACCCAGCATCCATCGGTATAGTTTCCATCACATATACTATTTCAGCATATTATGTATTGAAACGTTATCAACTACTTACAAACTGTTATATTGTAATGTCGAAACCAAAGCACCGCAACTCATCTTTCTTTAAAGACTAAGCAGTTGCATTTTGCTTTCAATATTTATTTAACTTGATAAAAAAAGCTTCAAACTGACGTCATATTGCTTGACTTCACGAAAGCTATGGAAAGGTCCCTCATCAGCACCACGCTGCAAAGCTAAGGTACCTTTGAATGCATCCGAGGTCGTAGCCTTGAATGAGCGCACATGGCAGCTGGTATGATGCCATGTGCGCCTGTTTTGTGTCAATAAATCACTTAAGCACTTCATCCGTTCATAACACAATTAAACCGCTTCCGTCGACAACCAAATCTTGTAAAAGCTACTTCAAGAAGCGCATAAACGATGCGCAAAACTTCCTCTTTTCTTGATATGACAACGAGTGTAGTTTTCTTACTCTTTGGCATCATATTTTTGATCAGTAATAATTATTCTATTGCAAATGAACAAAGGGAGTGTGAAGTCAGACCTGCCTAAACCATATTGGGCTTGACTGGCAGCGTATTACAATCAGAAAAGCCAGCCGTATGCAAAAGGAAACATGTAAAACAGAATCCACATTAAGAAATTAGAAAAAAAAAGCAAACTAGTGAGCACTTTCCAAACTAAAATTTATCAGGGCTTTCTCGAGCTTGTATTTCGTCCTTAAATTAAAAAGGCTAGAGGTTAGTTTGCTCAGAAATGCTGGTACATAATAACCACGAGCTCATTTTTTTTCAAATCTTGTCGAACATCCAGGTATCCGGTAACGCTCTTTGGGTCTAAGATTACGAGAAGGTACATATAGAATTTTAAATTGGCTATCTCAAAAATGTCTATGAACAACAGTTTCCATCAGTAGAGAGTTAAAATAAGGCAAATGAAATGCTTTAAATGTGTCAATGTCATTTCCAAGAGCATAGATCATAGGAAACGTTCTTTAGCAAAAAGCGCGGAATCGAATTAGTTTGAAATTGCCAACGGAAAGCAAAACGACCATACACGGTATTGCCGTAACAGAGCACACTGTAGACTAGAGCATGTACAAAACATTTTCGAACGAATAGTGGCATGAAATATCTAGTGTTATATAACAAACAAGACACTGCACGAGATTTCTTACATACATGAGCAAGATTAGAGTTCCAGGTTAGGTCACTGTCAAAGAATAAGCCGAGATATTTTATAGAATATGTATGCTGTATAGGCTTACATGCACATGAGAGATATCCGGACGTACCTAACCGTATAATAAAGGTCGTATTAACTTTTTTCTAAGGTTTGTGGAAACATATAAGCTGCGTTTTGGATGCATTAACTTTAATTAAATTAGCTTCAAACCAGTTTATAGTTTTAATTGCCGCAGTTTGAAAAGACGAAAAGGCATCTGAATAATTGGACGCTCTAGATCAAATAATGGTATTGTCAGCATATTGAAATAGTGAAATTGGTACCGCAATAGAGAGGTCATTAACATAAAGATTATATAATGGTGGAGTTAAGACTGAGCCCTGGGAGACACCAGCTTTGATTGAAAAGAATCCGCTTTGATATCCTTCGAATACAGTCGACACTACCATAGCCTCCTCTATACTTACAAAGCCTGGCAGTTCGTCCACGGAGTCATAGAGGGCCCGGTCGCAGATTTAGAGCGCGAGGATCTGGTAGCACAGAACATTTCTCGGGGAGTCCGGTAGTGAGCGCAAAGCTTTTGAGCGGCGAGGACCCGAAACACACTGTTCGCTCGAGAGAAACCGATGCGACTGGCTGCTGATGTCGAGACTACGGCGATATCGGCCGCCGAGGCCTGTGGCCTCGGCGGCCGCAATTGAAATGTTCAAGAAAAATATCCTTTAACGAATTCTTATTTTCGTACTCATTCTATTTTCGTTCTCACTTCCCGGCATGGAAACAATTTGTACTATTGAAAATCATTCGGGAGAAGACGTTTTTGATCTTCCTAAATAAGGGAACCTGAAAACGTCCTCAAGACGTCTTTGAAAAGACCAGAATGTCCCGACTAGTTCCGGACGTCCCGACGACGTCTTCGTCGGGACGAAGACGTCTCGACCAGCTGAGGACGTCCTCAGGACCATCTGCGTTGATCTGGGCAGTTGTGTGCCCCATGGCGCATGGACCGCCGAAAACTCCAAGCAGGGGATAGTCTTTAGTCTTTATTTTTGGCTCTGGAGAGCCGTGGCACCGCGGAAAGGCAGCAGCCCGTACCATGGAGGCCCGCGGTGCCGCGTCTAGTGAACATGATAATGTGATGAGTATATACATGCAAGATGACGACGACATGGGTTGTTGGTATTGGAGAGGATGGCAGTCCGATTCGCAGAAGTCCAGATTTCGTGGAGGCGGGTTGGGCGGGTCAGCAGCGAGTCATGGGGATCTGGCACGCCGTTCGATCGGTGCATGAAGGAGCCCCAGGAACATGATGGCGCTGTTGCTCACTGGGGTCCACTGGGGTCGAAGCATCAGGCTCCAAGGAGGTAGCCCAGTCAAAGTAGAACGCTGCCGCCTCCGAGGAACCGAGGCCCAGGGCTCAGATTGAGGCACCGCCGTCGCCCGGTGTGTTATCCTCTCAACGTCGTCGTCGTCATCTTGCATACTGACCTTTCGACGCTGTTCCCAGTGTATCAATATCTGTAATCTGTAATCAATCAGCCCCGGCAGTTTGCCGCACAATTTTGAGCGCAAACGAAACAGACGAAACCGAAACGGAGGAGGGGAAAATCACCGTTCCTCCGTTTCGAGCTAGCGTACTAGCGCGCGCGCGCTTCGGGATCTCAGAGGCCATGTCGAAGCGGCTAATGGGAGCCACGTCGAAGCGTTCCAGCCAATGGAACCGAAGGCGAATTGCTCCTATTGGGATCGCGGGATCGCGGAAACTAGAAGCCGTTTTCGCGCTTCAAACTGATGGCGTCAGCTCGCTCCATGAGACAGTTAATGCTTTCGCATTAAGAAGTATAGTGTGTTTCGGCGTTTCGCCGCAGCCGGGCGCCCGTTACGTGACTCTCCTTTTATCCGTTGCTTGCCGCTCTACCTTTTCACTTTCGGCGGCCGCGTCACGTGACTATCTGCCAGGCTTTGTCAGTATCAGAGGAGGCTATGACACTACACATCATGGAAGTGTCTTAGAGTAGGAAGACACAAACCTAGCTGGCTTTGTGTCTACCACGTTGGTCATCATGACTAACCGTTCGGAACGGTGGTCGGCCGAACGCCATAACGACGAACGCCGAAACGCCGTCGCGACGAACGCCGGACACCGGCGTTCGGCGAAACGGCGTTCGGCGAAACGGCGTTCGGCGAAACGGCGTTCGGCGATACGGCGTTCGGCGATACGGCGTTCGGCGATACGGCGTTCGGCGATACGGCGTTCGGCGATACGGCGTTCGGCGATACGGCGTTCGGCGATACGGCGTTCGCAGACGATTCGACGTTAATAGAGACATTCGGCTATTCAGGCATGCGCGTGCATACACACAAAGAACAGATATAGAATGACATGATACACACAAAGAAAGATATATTTTAAAAAAACTGCTATGTTCATCTCAAGCTTCCCAAATGCCCCGGAAAACATTCTGTATATATCGACTTCATCCAAAAAAATCAAGATAAATCAAGTTTATTTTCATAAGATATAATATTACATTTTTTGATAAAAATCAGCTTCTCAACAGTCCCGATCGAGTTTCCGATACAGTTGGCAGTAGGTGTAAATTCGAATGTACTCATACCCTATGAATAGAGCCCTGCATATCTGCGGATTATTCGCGGGTATCCGCGAGATAACCGCAGTAAACTGGAGGATTCGGATAAACATGAATCAGATTTGGCGGATTGCGGAACGGATGCGGATGAGCAGGGGCTACGGATGCGGATGGGATGCTGATAGCCGCGGGTCCGGATATCCGCATCCGCAATGAGTGAGTGATAATACTTGTTTGTTTGTTTGTTTGATTGTGTTTTCTTTCGGACACATGGTCACAAGGAGAAAGGACAAAAGGCAGATAAGCTCTGCCTGAGGAGGCCCAGTCCCCTGCAGTACACTGCATCAGCAGTGAATAAAAAAACAAGTCAAGCTTCGGCCTGTTTGCTGCTTGGGGCGGGTCGGGGATCTACTAGCGAAACGTAATGCGCAGGCCTTGTCTTCGAGGTGGTATTGCTAGGGGCGCCGCAGCGCGTCTGCAAGCAAAGCACCTCGATCTGTTTGCGTTTTTCGTGCAAGTATGCTTCGTCTCACCTTTGCATGGACCGTTGGCATGGACTAACGGCGAAGGCTGTGCAAGCGCGGGCGGCTAGCCTGACTGCCTTGACGGGAGCCATCGCCCCCTCTATACTCACAAAGCCTGGCAGTTCGACGACGGAGCCATAGAGTGTCCGGTCGCAGATTTGGAGCGCGAAGATGTGGTAGCACAGAGCATCAAAGAGCCATTTCTCGGGGAACCTAAAGCCTCTCGATGTGTTTGCGTTTTTCTTGCAAGTAGCGTCAAATGCGCCAGTGCACGTGACCCCGTGTCTCTAGAGTGCCCTTGAAAGCAGATGGCGGTGCAGCATTGAAATGAGCGACCCTTGGAAGCGAATGGCGGCGGAGCACCCACTCGTGGCACGTGTCTCGCGCGTTCTTACAACAGTGGTTGGCGGCCACGTTACTGGAGCAAGCTCAGTTTCACAGCTCCGCCTGCGACGTGGGCTCAGTGGCGGTCACGAGAACCAGCAGCGCTGCAGTCGAGTCTTACTTCCGTATTGTCTAGCCCGCCAAGTTTGAATAGCAATACTTGAGCTTGGGCGACTTGGTGATTCATACTAACACTTCAGAGCGCAAGTAAACAGACGCACGCAAAAATAAATTGCAAGCACTCAAACAAAGAACTCTCGCACTGCGCGGACTCTCAACTCTGTGGTGTGTTACATTTCATCTTCATCAGCTTTTTTTGCTTTTATACACATAAAGAAAAACAAAAACGAGGAACAAAAAAAGAAAAGAAAGGGAAGCTCTCAACGCGGTGGTATACTCTATTTCACCTTACGATGTACCGCAGAAAAGCCTACAAGCGCGAGCTCCTTGCTCTGGGGCAGATCTCGGCGGCACAAGCTCTCGTGCATTGGGAGCAACTGCCAAACGCTACGAGCTCGCGCTTCTAGCCTTCGCTGCGGTACAACATAAGGTGAAACGAAGTATAGTAGACGACGCGCGAGACAGGGAAATAAGATCCGACTGCAGCGCCGCTGAGTTCTCGTGACCGCCACCTGGGCCACTCGCCTCCGCAAGCGAGAATACGGAGGCTTCGCAACTGACGTATTACTCCAGTCTGGTGGCCGAACCTCCTGAGCGTAGCCTTACTGTGCATACTCTGCGAGTAGCGTCGAGCGTCGCGAGCGAGCGGGCACGAGTGAGCACAGCTTCATTGTACTTCGTTTCGACTTGTCGCGACGCTTGAAGCCAATGCGTAGGCGCAGCACCTCGCAATGAGCGTTGCCCGCTTGGAGAGCGAATGCGGGGAGCACGCGCTCACGTGTCACGCTGTCTCGCCGCGTTGTCGCACGAAGCAAACGTGGTTGGCCAGGTGACATTAGTAAGGAAATATCGCCGTAACCTATGCAAGGGAGCTTTGAAACCGATCTTGCCCAGTAACATTGGTTGGCGGTACTTGAAAGCGTGAATTTTATCAATGGACTTTAGGGGAACCTGGACGTCAGCTCACAGCTTTTACATCGGCGAGGACCCGAAACACACTTTCGGGTCCTCGCGTCTCGCCGCAGCGTCTCGTGGCAGCGGCGAGACGCTGCGTTTCGGCGTCTTGCCGCAGCGGGGCACCAGTCACGTGCCTCACCTCTCATCCGTTGTCCGCCGCTCCACCTTTTCCATTTCGGCGGCCGCTTCTCGTGGCGATCTGCCGGGCTTTGTCAGTATATGAGTCTATGCTGGAGCACTCGCTGCACGAGCGCCCGTGCAGTCGCCAGGGCTTGATCCAAAGCAACTAACTCGAGCTTTTAGCATGCGCGGCTAACCATAGCCCATGCTAAAGGGAGAGCGTCAAAAGCGCGCAAAGGACATCCGGATAATAGGGAGATTTAGCAGATCGGTGTTTTCAGGCCACGCTAATCGTAGCGGGAGCTCGCGCTGCCACTTCGATGCATGCTCTGAAGCGCGCGCTCGTAGTGGTAGCGGGCCTTTGAAAACAATCTACTACAACTCCCTATCAATCGAATGCGCGCAAGGCGCGGCAGCGTTATGTGGTTCATGCTCTCCTCGCGCCATCTCGCCAGGCTCGTCAGCCTCGCCAGCCAGTGGGCGCGTGACAGATTCGAATCGTCACTAGAGGCGCCGGCAGTGCACAGCACAGTGGCTGTTCATGTGTGATCCAATAACGCGACTTAGTTCGATGATAGCACGAGATAAGTCGAAGCTAAGAAATGCCCTTGCGCTTCCGTGCTTGTGAAACGCTCTCTTTCGATCAAAGCAAACATAAGAGCGGCGCGCACTGCTACGTGCTACTGCTACTGCAGCCTGACGGCACCAAGCCACGGTATAGGTGTTCCCGACAAACAGATATCACTAGCCGCGCGCCGTGCGTACCGTGCGCTGACAGTCTGGGAACCGCGTTTGGGTCTCAGAAAAGCTAGAGTTCCTGTATAGGGAGCCTATACAGGAACTCTAAGAAAAGCATTTACCGAGCGCCCTCAATGGCAAAGCGAGGCAACTCATTGGCGACAGCGTCTACCATAGGGAGCCATTCTGTGGGCAAGTCAGGATTACAGTAGGTCATGCATTAGCCAAGGCTACGCACTCGAGCTGGGTCCCACCGGTGCGCGCACTTCAAAATACATAAAAACACGATTGGGAGGATAAATAGCCGAG
This sequence comes from Ixodes ricinus, assembly GCA_037355805.1. NCBI lineage: Eukaryota > Metazoa > Arthropoda > Arachnida > Ixodida > Ixodidae > Ixodes > Ixodes ricinus. The sequence continues at coordinate 17,856 of JAZHYW010023254.1, read as the reverse complement.
GTCGTCACCACTCAAGCAGAAGCGCGTGTTTCAGGCACGCAGCCAGAGATTTCGTTTCGGGGGGGGGGGGGGGGGGGGGGGGGGGGGCCCATGACAAAATGCTGTATGAGGGGGAGGGGGAGAGGATGTCCCAGCAAAATGGCAGATTTCGGGGGGGGGGGGGCCGCGGGCCCCATGGGCCACCCCCCTGGCTACGTGCTTGGCGTGTTTGTATGAGGGCACTCTGTATACCTGCAGGCAGACTTGTGCTCGTTACTTGAAAAATGTAATGGATTACAATTACAAATTACCGAGCCTCAAATGTAATGGATTACCGTTACAAATTACTTTCGCTGAAAAGTAACGGATTACTTTACTCGTTACGTTACAAATTACTTTCACGTTACTTTTTCCGTACACTTATCCAGAAAACAATAGAAACAATTTTGATATTTTTCAAAAATGTTCTGCAACACTACTTTTCATTTCTCATACGCCCGTATTATGGTAGTCCTTGTAAAAATAAAATATTGTATTTAAGAGAAAGAGTGTAGGTGCACTCCGTTCACCTGTAAGCTGACAAGGCACCGAAAGCTGCAACCACACCCGCCATCCCGCTAGCTTACGGCCTCCGGAAATGATCCCTGGAATTGTGCAGACAAAGCTAGCGGTGCGCATGCTCAGTAGCAGCGTCTACCTCCGCTACGAGATTCGGAGCTAAAGAAGCGATCTACGAAAGCTCCCTTTTGACTCGGGTGTTTCGCCTGTTATTCACAAGAAAAGAAAAACTTGGTTCTAACGTTACAATGTATAGCCAATGCAGAATGCAGGTGTCCCAGCTTACCTTGATGTGTTTCCGTAGATTAGAGTTTGTTGTTCTTGCTGATGACAATGTGTGTTTTTTTGGCAAGCAAAGTATGCACTGAAACTCTAGGTTTCCGTTCTCCTTAATGCCCTGAATTTTGAACATCTCATTAAAAGATAGCCATGGAAACGACAAGACACTGCTATGACCGAAAACTCGACCAGTCAGAGAAAAAGTGCAGTTACGAGTTATCGATGTTCATCAGCGCTACATCGACATTTTGTATCGCGACGATTCGCGGAGCGCCATGCGGGTCTAGTGGTGAGGCCTGACGTAGCGCCGCAGCAGCAGTGCGCCATGGTCTCGCAGCCAATGACAGGACACACTGAGCTGTTAGCGTTCGACACTGCGCTGTCAAGCAGCTCTCCTACGACGCTCGTAGCCTCCGCCACAGTACGTTTGTGCGCTTAGAGTGCGACCCGACATCAGTCTGCATACGGCACACTTCAGAATCGACCGTCAGACTTCGATGCGTCTCAGCGAGTCACATAGTCGACGTTATGTAGATCTTACGGTCAGTCTTGTTGTCGATCGTCAGCAGCTGCGGACGAGGTCAGGCACGAAGCTCGTGCATGCGTCGCGTGCCAGAGCTCGCGGCATGGCGCAATGCTTCAAGCGCTCGCGAGTGCATAGGCGTGAGCGTATGCCGAGCGTGCGAGCCTGACGTCGCACGGCATGGCTCTCCATGTGCGATGACCGGAAGCTGGCGCAGCGCTGAAGCTGCGTCATATAGCTTCAGAGTTGCTGTCATTTCGTTGCAAATGACTAGCTTCATGAAGATTCGATTTGCGTTCTGACCTGCCGTTTATGCAATTGTTGTAAACAATACATGATGCTCTAGACCTGTTCTGTCTCTTAAGTACTGAATTTATGAACACCGCATTAAGAGATGGCCATGGAGACGACGGACACTCCATGACCGAAAACTCGACCAGTCAGAGAAAAAGTGGCGGTTACGGGTTATCGATCGTTCATCGGTTCTCACTTTCATACCAATATTCGTGGAGGCCAGGGAAGGGAGGGCATAGAGAGCGAGAGAAGCGGTGGCCATCGGTCTCACAAAACAATAGAGGATCACACCACTTTTACGCGTTCTCTCTCTCTCTCTCTGTCAGCACTCCTTAGATGGCCTAACCCTCCCCCCCCCCCTTTATGTTGACAGTTGACTGTAAAGTGAGGAGTGGACTCGACCACCATGCCCAGACAAGTAAACCAAAAGAAGTATCGTCCGTACCCTCGAAGACGATGCTCTTAGCCTCGCGCCGGGCGCTTTTCAGCCGTGCCTCAAGAGCGTGCTAGAATACAGTAGCGCACATCAAAGACAAAGAGAATTCGACCCCCTCGCGCGAGGCTACATCGTCTGTTACGCGAGTTGTGAACCCGCGAATCGAGGGGGTACGGACCCGCGTTTGATGTCTGTGCAGGTGGCGGGAGACGTCGAAGAAGTTGGAAAGGGTGAAACGGTGTAAAAGACAAAAACAAATAAACACGAAGAGCTTTCTCCTGCCCGGGAGAAGAAGAAAAACACGATGGAAGGCGACGGAGAGCCTACTCGGCGTTGTCTTACTTGATCTTTGTCTTTCGTATATTTGTACATGCCTTGCCCGTTTTTCTAGTGGTTCTAGTGACCGGTCATACAAAAAATCGTGTTTTCTTTTCGGCTATTCTCCCCTTCCTGATGTTTTCTATTTTGTTGAACTTGCTCTCTTTATGCTGCTGAATGTTCTGCTCGTATTGCTCCAGTTACTGTATTATGCTCATATTTTTAAAAAGTAACGAGTAATTAAAGTAATCCGTTACCAATATTTTGTAACGAAATTACATTACAAATTACTTCCGAAAAAAAGTAACGTGGCAATTACAAAATTACTTGAAAAAGTAACAAATTACTTCCCAAGTCTGCCTGCAGGTAGAGAGCGCGGCACTGTTAGCGCGAACAAGCGATCGCCGGTTTTCCCAGTTTTCTCTTTTGAAACCAAGGGATGTCATCCAAGTTATATTGCTACGGAAAGAGCTCATTCAGTTCTGTAATGTAAGCGATAAAATTTCGTGCTCGCTAATACTCTTTAGAAGTAAACTGCGAAAAATGCGCCGATGTCGTGTTCGCGCTATCAGTGTCGCGATGTGTACAGCAACTATACATGCTACACGTGCGGAGCACGGTTACTCAATATGCAAGACGCGGCGAGAATTAGCAGGCACGAAAACGCGACCGTGAAAGCGGCGCTTTGGCGTCCGATTATGCACGGGCCATGGTTAAGTACAAGCAACACAACCTAGAAGGCAAGGCCTGCGAATGACGTCATCGTTTGTGGACCCCCGACCGCGCGCCCCAAGCGGCACACACGCTGAAGCGCGACGATAGACGGCGCAAAGCTGCAGTCGCGTCCGTCTGGGCGTCGCCGCGTGCTAGCGTCGCGCCCGTTGTGAGACGCTGCACTCTAAAAAAAGAAGGGTATCACCTTACACCCTTTTGTCTCATATAATGCGCCCCAAAACGTCAGTTCGACGCACAGCGGCCTATAGTCGAACAGCCGGCCCCATATTTGACGAGGGGCTTGATAACGGTGCGATATAACTTACGTAAATAGCTAAAGTACGTATCAAAGACAAAGAAAGAAAACACTGAGATTTTGCAGTAAGGCCAAGAAAACCCCGATTATTTTTTTTTTCTTGTAGTCAATGCTACGTTACATTTGCTATTTTAATAAGTTGCACAACTCGGCTATCAAGCCTCTCGTGAAAATTAGTACCGTAAGATCGACGTCAGGCGCTGGCCGTCCAACTTCAGTTTTTGGGGTGTATTATATGGGACAAAGGATGTAAAAATACACCTTTCTTTTTTAGAGTGTACCAACTGCCATGCCGGCAATGCTGACGCGAGCTATGCGGAGCGCAAGTTCGTCTGCTTCCTGCGCAGGGGTTGTGTTGGCGTCAGAACGCCAAGCTCTGATGGTTCTGATTGAAAGGATACTGGGTGGACCTTAAAGAAGCTGCCTTGAGTTCCACACGCTATCGCTTTAATCAAATTAAACAGAGCTCGGAGTTCTGTCATCAGCACAATATCCGGCAAAAGAAGCAGACAGACTTACACTCGGCATTTCGGAAACAAATATGCATGTAAACATTTAAAAAAAAAAAAATCGGCATTTTTTATTATATTTTTTTTCTTGTATGCCAGTACGCAGGTGTGGCATATCTGCATAAACGAATGTTAAACTTTCACGCAAGCGAAAGTTATTATTCCACTGCGTTTGGGCGAGTGGCCTTCACGAAGAAGACACCGTCGCATAAAAGTGGTCGTGAACAAAACCTGTTTGGAGACAGCCGCGTGGAAAGAACGCGCGTGCGAGGAGGAAGCGAAACCCTATAAAAAGTCGGTTCTCGCTAACATCACACTCCGTTGGCGTGTTTACAACTGTCGGGCTTCGCTTCAAGATGACTTGCTCCCTCGCTTTGGTCCTTCTGCTCGGCGGCGTGGCAGTGTGCACCGCCCAGGGAATTCCCGGAGGATTCAGCTTAAAGACGGACCACCACACCAACCCCAAGTATCTAGAGCTGGCCCACTTCGCGACGTCCACTTGGTCCGCCCAGCAGCCCGGCAAAACCCACTTCGACACCGTAAAAGAAGTGGAGAGGGTCGAGACTCAGGTGATCTTTCTTTCAAATGCTTACAAGGATGGAATGGCCCTCTCGTGGTCCGTAGACCGCGAGGCTTGAGCTGAGGGGAAGGAGGAGACGAGAACTCTTGGGGTCGTCAGAATACCGATCTCTGGTTGGAATGATAAGAAGGCAGACGCAAAGCTAGCTGCCTTTGTCTACACTCCCTGTTCGAATGCGTTCGAATGCGTTCAAACGCGTTCGAACGCGTTCGAACGCTGAATCCCGGCGTCCGGCATTCGAACGCGAGACACGGCGCGAGGAGCAGACAACCCTCTTGTTTGCTCTGATTGGGGAGATACACTTGGTATTGACGAAGGCAGTCAGCCTTTGCGTTTACCCACTAATCATTTCAATGAAGTCGGAGCATCCGAGCTCTGATTGGAAGGACAGCGGGTAGTCGCGAAGGCTAACTGCCCTTGTACGTAAACCCACGCTGTCCCCCTCCCTTCAAAGCGAGCTGGAGCATCGTCTGCTGCTCTTCGCGGCGTTGGAAGGCCGAACGCCGTTCGACGCAAACCGGCAAGGTTTCGTTTCCGGACGGTGAAGGTCAAGACTAAATATGTCTGCGCAGTGCGACGCCCGGAGCTCATCGGGGGACCGAAAGCATTGGGGCCACTTATTCTAAGGAGTTCTAAAATAGGAGGCCCCGGTAGTTCCGGTCCCCCAAGCGTTGGGGGCTCCTATTCTAAAACTCTCTAAGAACTTACTGAAACCTACAGGGTGCCGCTCTGAAGTTTTTGGCAGGTTTCTTTCATAGACCTTGCTCCGAGCTTCAACTACATTGTTGTCTTGCTTGTAGTTTGTAGTGTAGTTTATAGTTTGCTAAAGACTGTACGTTTCAACGAGGGCTACGAAACTGTACCGACAATATTGCTTACAATGTTGTTTTTCTATCCATAAAAGGACGACTAATTCTGATTACTGGTGTAGACACCCATCTTTTATTGCATATATATTTTTTCTCCCCGTTTTATTCTCGCAATACTGTAGCACTAAGACAACCCTGACGAATGTTTTCAGGTTGTTGCTGGAACCAACTACAGAATGACGCTCAAGGTCGTTGAGTCCATCTGCGAACTCACATCCACGTACAGCAAGGAGGCCTGCACTGCCAAAGCAAATGCGGTAAGCTTTTTTGTAATTGTAATGAAGCGACAAACAGAAACAAGGGAATCCGACAAGTGCAAGCTTGAAGTATCTTGGTGCTCGTGAAGTAAAGACAAATGATTGCAAGCATGCCAAAATACCTTCGCGTGCCTGGTGCACGTGCACGAGGCTTGTCGGTGTCGGTTGTTTCGGTTTGTAGATCCAGTGAGAATCGGGCTCAACAGCAACCGCGCTTTGTGAACGTGTGATCTGGATTCGAACTTAAGTTTTATGAGGAAAGATTTCGACTTTAATACCTCTGTATTACGGGCTCTCCTCAGAACAAACTTCATTAAAGAATAGGTGAAGCGTACCGTGTTCTCAACTCTGTATGTGCCTATTGGCGTGTGCCGATTCACCGTTTGTTTGAGGGAGTTTGCTCTGAAGGCCTTTCAGATGCCTATGGCAGTGGCGTCGGAATTAAGCATGCTGGGAGATGTGATTCAGTTGCAGTGATTGAATACATATAATTTCGTTAATTTGTCGTAATTTGTAATTGCAATCAATTCATTTTCCTTCGATATAACTGATATTGGAGTTGAAACACTTCTTAGCGCCAGTTACTTAGAAAATTCTTGCATTCCAAATAGACCTATAACTTAACCATGATTTCTTGAAACTGCAAATCGTTCCTATGCAATAAATGGCAGGAAAAAAGACACGGGATAGAGTCTTTCTCGTGTTGTTGTTTTCTCCAGGCCGTGCAGCTTGACTTGATTGTCCTCACAAAAAAAAGTGTAATGCTCAGTGAATGTTCTGACACTATGCATTTTGGGCGTTTGTATACTCAAGAGCTGGAGATTTTGAAGTACAAAACCATTTTTCTAACGCATGTATGCCTTTGGTCGGGATGTTGATTGCTTTGGTTACAATACTTCGCGCCCTTGACGTCTTTGCAGGCACACAGGAACTGCATAACCGTCATTTACGAGAACTTGCAGGGAGAGAAGTCCGTCAGCTCCTTCGACTGCGCAGTGCATTAAACGCCTAGCCGCCGTACCAGCCTTCCACTGTGCGTTACGTGATAACTGCATTTCCTTCGATTGTTTCTCGTCGCGTTTTGTCTCTTAGTCATGTATGACGCTTCAGTGTTTTCAGGCTGCTTTGCGTCCTTCTCCGAGCTAGTGGATGTCTTTTTTTTTCGAATCCAGTCAACGAGTTACCCAAAAGATGTGAAAATATTTTTGCGAGCCTGGGAACACAATCATCAACCAAGCTCTGGAAAGATAGAGGAACGAACAAAATTTTTTTTTCACTTTCAAATAATCCTTATAGTTTGCCAGGACTGTAATAAAAAAATCTCTTAATCATCATTATGTTGGTGTTTCATGTGTCTTACTCCATTGAATCTGTCGTAAAAATGTTTTGCCTCAAAATATGCCCATTTTTGCCATGATTCTAATAAAGAGACTCTCATCCATCATGAAGTGCGTGTTCCGTCTGTCTTAGTTCGTCAAACCTCCCGTTAAAACAAAGTCATGCTGTGAAACGTGTTTTACTGGTGACTGCTCATATTTGGGAACATTTAACGAAAATTTGCCAGTCGAGCGTCGGTATTTGCATCTTCACAATATGAACCTTGGCAAGTAAGGCGATGGATGGCTTGTGCGTCGTGCTTGAGACCAATTGAAACTGGTGTCTTGGCATTCGGTGTTTTTGTCATTGTCTATTTTTGGTGTTGTAAAAGAAATTGGCGTTTATCGAGGCTTACGTTGAAGAAACAGGACACGGGCATGGGATACATATTTTACAAAAGAAAACAGTCCATATAATATAGAACACCGCGTACGACATATAAAGTCATTTTAATGATCTTAATATTGAAAAAATTCCATATCACTAAAGTTTTTCTTTTTTTTTTCATAAAAAATGTAAGTCGTAAGAAATATTATTTATATCAATTTTCATACTTAAGGTTATATAAGTGGCCTAGGACACTCGCTCTCTAGACACGTTATTAGGGCCGCACTTCAGAACAAACTATGGCAATCAGATGTGCGATGAAAAGTACCCATTTTGTTTTAATCACAGACTAAATTTAATTTTGAATGTGACCAGAAAAATTGTGCGTTTAATGTTTGTTAAGGTGTCCTATGTTTTTTGTGAATATCGGAAACCTAGATTGATCGATTATTTCTTTGATTGCCGACTAATTATTTAACTGCTTATTCGATCAGAGGATGCCGAACGTAACCAAATTGCTTTGTTTATTCAGCTGGTAAAATAAAAGTCAGTAGAAATTAATGACATGCCACTATGCATACAGTATTTATTGCAATTGTGAGGAGCGATCGGTTGAATGGCGGATTTTTTCAAAATATTTATTGCGTCTACAAAATTAGTTGTGTCCCTAAAACATTTTCGTTTCTCAAATACTTAATTAATCAATCAGGCATTCAATCATTTTACTTTACACACAAAACATAAAAAGCACTGCTGAACGTACCTCGATTCATAGCCTATATGGTTAAAATGTTAATACGTTTCAGATAGGAGCATCTCAAGAAATATACTAACTATACTTAAGAATGCGAAACAGCAACTGAGCAATGTATTTTTGTTTGTTTTTCTTTTTTTTCACGTTGGCCTATTCGATATTTTATGAACGACCCTTAAAATATAAGGAAATTCTTAAATACCAAGAAATTTTGTAAACATGTGTGTGATCATGAATCCCAAACAATAGTCGTATAAACCACCCTGACAATATTGGGAAACTCATGAAACCCAAAGACCCTAAAAATGTTTAAGATCATAAGCGCGAAACAATAGTAATATTAAAAACCTTGATAATGTTCGGGGTCATAAATTCTAAACAATAGTATAATCAACATACTGAAAATGTTTGCAGATTTATAAATCCCCAAAACCCCTCAAAGTGTTTGGATCATAAAACCCAAGAAATATTCTTATAAACAACCGTGAAAGTGCCTGCGATTTGACTAATCTTGAAAACCCTGAAGAAGTTTGGGATTATAAATTCCAAACAATCGTTTTATAAGCAACCCTGGTAATGTTTACAAATCTGTAAATCCCTTTTCCGTATGTCGATAATGGGGGTTTTAAAAATGGAGCGGAAAAAAGCGCACAACATGTTATCTCATTTTTACTCAGTATTAGAACGAAAACATTTCGACACATATTTTAATCTATTGAAAGTGATAATACGCCAATGAATTCAATGCAAATTCTGTGTCTTCATGCTTTGAAATCAAATGAAAATCTAGAACTTCTAAATAAAAGGTTAAAAAGCGCGAATAAGCGAGGACAATAAAGAAACACGGACGACAGGACAGGCGCTTCACTCTCAACTGTTTTTTTATTAAGACCATTGTCATCTATATATACACATTGCCCAAACCACATCTGATTCAATCGCCACAATCACAGCCAACCTTCCAGAAACAGCATCTCACTCTGAAGCAAATACAAAGACGGAGCGCTGACGCAATTGTTTTCTTTCTTTTTTATGTAGAATGCCTCTATAATTTCTCTTTCCGTTTTTTGCTTTGCCTTTCTTAGAAGCTTTGTGCCAGTCAGGTCAGGTTTACAGCCACATCGTCTACAATGGTCAGCGAGATGGCCCCCTGCGTTGTTGCGCACACACAAATTATGTTCATGTGCTCTATCATTGAAGCAGCGCCCAGTCTGCCCAATGTAGACTCTGCCGCAACTAAACGGAATCTCGTACACCACATTGGTGACGCACGCAGTATATTGCACTGCGTGTTTCTTGGAGCACGGTGCTTTTTTCTGCCTTGTCAACATCTCTAGTTGTTGTGAGAGCCTTCTTCAAAAGCTAAAAAGAAGTAAAAAAGGCAGCGAGGCAAGTAAAGAAAGGAAAAGAGTGCAAGTCATTCCGTATATGCACACAGTGTCGCATAATCTAAAAAAGGTAGCAGGTAGATACGACATTAACGTGGTTTTTTCTGCACCGTGTAAACTTGCCAGGATATGTCCGATGTTGACAAGGCAGAAAAAAGCACCGTGCTCCAAGAAACACGCAGTGCAATATACTGCGTGCGTCACCAATGTGGTGTACGAGATTCCGTTTAGTTGTGGCAGAGTCTACATTGGGCAGACTGGGCGCTGCTTCAATGATAGAGCACGTGAACATAATTTGTGTGTGCGCAACAACGCAGGGGGCCATCTCGCTGACCATTGTAGACGATGTGGCTGTAAACCTGACCTGACTGGCACAAAGTTTCTAAGAAAGGCAAAACAAAAAACGGAAAGAGAAATTATAGAGGCATTCTACATAAAAAAGAAAGAAAACAATTGCGTCAGCGCTCCGTCTTTGTATTTGCTTCAGAGTGAGATGCTGTTTCTGGAAGGTTGGCTGTGATTGTGGCGATTGAATCAGATGTGGTTTGGGCAATGTGTATATATAGATGACAATGGTCTTAATAAAAAACCAGTTGAGAGTGAAGCGCCTGTCCTGTCGTCCGTGTTTCTTTATTGTCCTCGTTTATTCGCGCTTTTTAACCTTTTATTCAGTAATGGACCGACTAGCCCAAACCCAAGTTTTAATAGAACTTCTAGTGCGAAAGACATATTGAAGCACTATTTTTAGGACCTTTTTCGGGGGTTCTTTTCGTTTTTACAACATATTAAGCGAATATTAAACACGCGAGAGCTTCCGGTTGAATGTAAAGTAGCGAAAATATTTCCCGTTCGCAAAAACAGAGGCCCTTGTTACTAACTATCGCCCAGTATCCATCGGTAGTATCCACCTCATATACTTTTTGGGCATATTATGTATTGAAACGTAATCAACGTACTACTTACAAAACGTTATATGTAACGTCCAAACCAACATACCGCAACCAGGGGCGGATCCAGAGCTCCGTTTTGGGGGGGGGGGGGCGGAATAGTTGTAAGGATACTATTCTCCCATTCTTTCTTGTGCAAGGGGGTCCTCCCATGTCAAATTGCCCTCCGAGAAGGGGGAGGGAGGGGGTCGACTTTGTTTGGGGGGGGGGGGCGGTTGCCCCGTCGCCCCCCCCCCCCCCTTTTGGATCCGCCACTGACCGCAACACACTTTTTTAGACCAAGTAGTTGCATTTTGCTTAGAATATTCATTTTAACTTGACAAACAAATCTTCATACTAACGTCATATTTCTTGGCTTCTTCAAAGCTTTTGAAAGATCCCTCATCAGCGCCTCACTATACAAAGCTATCCCACCTTGGAATGCATCCGAGGTCGCAGCCTTGGATGAGCGCAGATGGCAGCTGGCACGCTGCCATGAGCGCCTGTTTCGTGACCATGAATCACTTAAGCACTTAATCCGTTCATAACAAATTAAACCGCTTCCTTCGACAACCAAATATTGTAAGAACTACCTTGCAAAGCGCATGAACGATGCGCAAAACTTCTCTTTCCTTGATATGACAAGTTTTCTTACTCTTTAGCATTGTTTTTTTTTAATCATTAATATTAATCTTATTGCAAATGAACGAAGTGAGTGTAAAGTCAGACCTGCCTAAATCACATTGGGCTTGACTGGCAGCATCTTACAATCATTAAAACCAGCCGTATGCAAAAAAAAAACACGTAAACAAAGTCAACACTAACAAATTAGAATAAAAAAGCAAACAAGTGAGCACTTTACAAACTAAAATTTCTCAGGGCTTTCTCGAGCTGGTTGTTTGTCTTTAAATTAAAAATGCTAGAGGGTACTTTGTTCAGAAATGCTGGTACATAATAACTACGAGCTCTTTTTTTTTTTTTTCAAATCTTGTCGAACATCTAGGTATCCGGTAACGCTCTTTGGGTCTAAGAATACGGAAAGGTACATAGAGAACTTTAAATTGGCTATCCCATAAATATCTATGAACAACAGTTTCCATCAATAGCGAGTTAAAATCAGGCAAATGCAATGCTTTCAATGCGTCAGTGTCATTTCCAAGGCATAACTTATAGGAAAAGTTCTTTAGCAAAAAACGCAGAATCGAATTAATTCGAAATTGCCAACAGAGAGTAAAACGACCATACACGGCATCGCCATAATGGAGCACACTGTAGACTAGAGCATGTACAAAAATCTTTCGAACGGATAGTCGCATAAAATATCTAGTGTTATATAACAGACAAGACACTGCACGAAATTTCTTACACACATGAGCAAGATTAGAGTTCCAGGTTAGGTCACTGTCAAAGAATAAGCCAAGATATTTTATAGAAAATGTATGCAGCTGTAAAGGCTGCACACACATGCACATGAGAGACATTCAGACGTATGTAACCGTATAAAAGAAGGCATATTGATTGTTTCCACGGGATATGGAAACATATAAGTTCCGTTTTGGATGCATTAACGTTAATTAAATTAGCTTCAAACCCGTCCATAGTTTAAATTGCCGCAGTTTGTAAAGACGAAAAGGCATATGAATGATTGGACGCTCTTGATAAAATAACGGTAACGTCAGCATATCACAATAGTGAAATTGGCACCACAATGGAGAGGTCAGTAACATAAAGATTATATAATAGCCCTAAGAGACACCAGCTTTGATTGAAAAGAATCCGCTTTGGTACCCTTCAAATGCAGTGCACACTATACATCATAGACGTGTTTTGGAGTGGGTACATACCAGTCTACCTGACTTTATGTCTACCATATTGGTATCTACTATACTGTTCGAACGTGGGCGCCGAACGCCGTAACGACGAACGCCGCAACGCCGTCGCGACGAACGCCGGACATCGTCGTTCGGCGAAACGGCGTTCGGCGATACGGCGTTACAACGTTCGGCGTCTACGGCTTTCGCTTTCGGCATTCGCGTTCGACATTGTTGTTCGGACGGTTCATGGAAAGAGACGAGAAATCCAAGACGTTCCCACACGCCCATGAAAAAAGGGCAGAGTTTGTGACGAAATAATATGATGCACACAAAGAAAAATATAGTTAAAGAACTGCAAGAATCATCACAAACTTCCTAAAAAAATGCACCGAAAAACATTCTGTGTATATCGACTTCATTAAAAAAATCAAGATAAATTGAACTTTTTTCCCATATAACATGCATTATTACAATTTCAATAAAAGAAACCTTCTCAACAGTCCCGATCGAGTCTCAAATACAATTGACAATACGTGTAAACCCAAATGTATTCATACCCTATGAAGCGAAATTCGGTCACTTCATTAAACATACTTTCTGCATCGCTGGGGCCCTACGTGACGATCGTAGCAATTGTATTTCCTAAACACGTAACGGTGCATTCGTACCGTCGCATTCCGTTAACAACTCTTTCGGCCTCAACACTATACCAATTAACCAATTATTAATCATTTCAAAAGCACCTATTGATCGGTAAACATATTAATCGAAGCAAAGCCCTAGTGTACAGTGATCACGTACATTTAATTAAAATCGCCTCTCCTCTTATCTTTCTATTCCACTCACCTTCAATCCACTCCTTCTTTCCTCCTTTTCTCCTCCTCCTCCTACTCTCTTGGGGTATTTCATTTTGCGATATACCGTGCTGAACAATCTATATATATATATATATATATATATATATATATATATATATATATATATATATATATATATAGAGAGAAGAGAGAGAGAGACAAGAAAAGTGGTGTAATTGAAGTGGCTTGTTTTTGCCGCCACTGATTCGGGTCAGATTTTATAAAACACGCGCGCGATCGTCTTTCTTCTTTCTGGTCTCCAGGCTTGTCGTCTTCTTCGATACATTTGCCCCACGCTTAGGGGACTGCCATCCTGGCAGCAGTGGTTGTAGAGAGGGGGATCGGTGGCCGAGTGGGCTAGCGCACACCAGCTCGGAGCACGTGGAGCGAAAGCTCGCGCTGCAGAACCCAGGGATCCTGGGTCTCAATCCCTCACCCCTGCCCGTTTCGATCTGGATGAGCATCGTACCGGCGTGCGGTCGTGTATCACTACTGCGTGGTGCACGTTAAAGACCCCAGGCTAGCGGTTGTACTGCACTGGCTAAATTGCTCATCTACAGCGAGTGACTCGTCGCAACTTTAAAATGGCGGACCAACGACTCGCTGTATAAACATCCACACAACCCCCAATTATTGTAGAGAGGGCGGTCGGGTCGGGCGGTACATACGGTTTCATTCGTGACACATGAACGGTCTTTTGATGGTGACGGCGGCGATCGGTGGGGAGGGGAACGGGTTCGACGCGGTAGTTAACCGGCGAGGTAGCTGTCAGCACTTTGTATGGGCCATGATATCTTCGAAGAAGCTTTGGAGATAGTCCAGGCTTCTTGATGGACATCCAGATCCAGACTAAATCACCATCGTTGTAGGTGACAGAGCGGTGACGGGCGTCGTAACGACTCTTTTCGACGTTCTGGTGCTCAGATGTGCGACAACGGGCTAACTGACGACATTCTTCAGCTCGGCTGATTGCTTCATCAAAGGTCATGTGCTCCGTGATATCTGTCCGATAAGGTAAGATAGTATCGAGCGTACATGATACTTCGCGGTTATACGTGAGCATGAAAGGTGAGAAGCCTGTCGTAGCTTGAGTAGCGGTGTTATAAGCGAAAGTAATGTATGGGAGAATTCGATCCCAGTTATCTTGATCCTGAGAGACACACATCGAAAGCATGTCAGAAAGGGTACGATTAAGGCGCTCCGTAAATCCGTTTGTTTGGGGAGGATAAGAAGACGTGCAAAGATGAATAACATTGCATTTTCTCAAAATGTCTTCAACGAGTTGTGATAAAAAAACTGTTCCTCGATCACTGAGTAGTTCTTGAGGCGAGCCGTGACGCAGTATAATATTGTTTAAGAGAAAGCATGCAACTTCATGAGAACCTGCGGTGGGCAGGGCAGCAATCTCGGCGTATCGCGTCAGATGGTCAATGGCGACGACCACCCAACGGTTTCCCTCAGATGATTTTGGTAGAGGGCCATACAGATCGATTCCGACCTCGTTCGAATGGCTTGTCGGGACAAGGTATGGGTTGGAGCAAACCCGGCGGACTCTGAGGTGGTTTTTTTTCGTTGTTGGCACAATAAGCAGGAGCTGGACATATTTTGCACAAAGCGACACATGCCGGGCCAGTAATATCGGCCACGTAAACGATTATAAGTCTTCAAGACCACGAGATGTCCCGACGTTTGGTCGTTATGGAGACACAGTAGCCGCTCGGAGCGAAGCTGCCATGGCACTACTAACAACCATCGCTGGCCGTCTGCTGAATAGTTACGATGAAACAAGAGGCCATCTCGGACAGAAAAATTCCGTGCTCGTTTGCAGAACTTGCGGCTGTTGGAGATAGCAAGGCCTGTTATATGTTGCACCAGGGTCTGGGTGTAGGGGTCTTAGAGCTGGTTTTGTGCCACAGCATCCAGAGAGAAAGCAGCGAGTGTAATTGGATCTTCGTCCCCGTCAAGAGCAATCGTTGGCAAGGGGCAACGTGAGTGGCCGTCAGCATCTTGATGCTTACGTCCGGACCTATAAGTGACGGAGAAGTTGTACTCTTGGAGGCGAAGAGCCCAACATCCCAAACGCCCCGAGGCGTCTTTCAACGACGTTAACCAACAGAGAGCGTGGTGATCTGTGATGACACTAAAATGGCGTCCGTACAGGTATGGTCGAAACTTAGAAATAGCCCCGATAATTCGCAACTTTCACGACCTATAGGTGGCGCACTGGTGCCTATCAAAATGGCTGTCATCTGGGTGATCGTCGTAGAACAGCGGTACGAGGCTGAGTCTCCGACGCGTAAGTAATTCTAGTTTTGCTATATACGAGCAGCATCAGAGCCTTACGTTATTTGTTCACGTCAGGGAAGGTGCAGGCAAGCCCGTTTATTCTGAAGCCTATCATCCAGGAGCTAGGGAGCGCCATTCTCACACCGCGGTACCACCATCGCTGAAAGTTGAGAATAGCCAAGCATTCTTTTTCGGTTGTAGAGTAATTACATTCACACTTTGACAGGGTGCGACTGGCGTATGCCACAACTCTCTCGGGTCGGGGTGGTTCGTGTTGTATTAGGACTGCGCCTAGTCCATACCCGCTGGCGTCTGTATGGATCTCTGCAGGAAGTGAGGGGTCAAAGTGGCATAAAATCGGATCACCCGTCAGGAGAGCATTTAGCTGATTGAAGGCAGACTGGCATTCTGGAGACCAATGAAAAGGCTTGGTTGTACCATGCAAGGCGTGTAAGGGGCGCCGATTGTTGCGAATCCTTCGGCAAATCGGCGAAAATAGGAGCAAAGACCCTAAAAGCTGCGAAGTTGTTTAGCTGTGGCTGGGGTGGGAAATTCTGCGACTGCTCGAATTTTGTCAGGATCGGGTCGGACAACTTTCTTTGATACTACATGTCCGAGAAGTCGAACTTATTTTGTCGCAAAATGGAACTTCTTGGTGTTCAGTTTCAAATTGGTGTTTGCAATACACGATAGAACAGTGGCCAGACGTTCGAGATGTGTTCAAACGTCGGTGCAAAAATGACAATGCCGTCTAGATAGCAAAGACAGATTTGCCACTTCAAACCTCGGAGAACAGTATCCACCAGCCTTTCAAACGCGGCCGGAGCATTACAAAGTCCAAATGGCATCACGTTAAATTCATAGAGACCGTCTGGTGTGATAAAGGCCGTTTTAGGTTTATCGGTTTCTTTCACTGGGACTTGCCAATATCCGGATTGTAAATCTAGGAGGTAAAAAATTCAGCGCCCTGAAGGCAGTCGAGGGCATCATCAATGTGCGGCAATGGACATACATCTTTGGTGGTTACCTTGTTGAGTCGTCGGTAATCTACCCAAAAGCGAATGCTGCCGTCTTTTTTCTTTACTAGGACAACAGGAGAGGACAAAGAACTTGAAGACTCTCTGATTGCTCCTCTGTTGTAGCATCCCTGTGACTTGTTGTTCTATGAGTCGCCTTTCTTTCATTGAAACCCTGTAGGGTCGTTGACGAATAGGAGCTTGGCCTTGCGTATCGATGGAATGTTGACCGGTTGAAACGGCACCCAAAGGTGTTTCATGTAAGTCAAAAACGTCTTTGTACAAGTCTAGGAGAGTTATCATTTTTTGCCTTCGAACATCGGTCAGATTCCTATCGATGGTGGAGGAAAGCCGCCCGGACTCATTTTCTTTGGTATAATCTGTTGAGAGTGCGTTGGTCTGGATAGTGAGCGGGTCGTCAAGGGGAAACTGTGTTAATGTCAGCCGCTAATGTGACGGTGGCCAGAACGGTCTGCTCCGGGATCAGTACAGCCTCTGACGTGACCTTAATTACGAGGATAAACGTTGGCAAGAGGCCAATATCGGCGAGGCCATGGGGAACCAGAAAACCTTTTTTGTCAATAAGTTAACTGTGGGCCTGATGGAATAGTTTCCTGTTGGCAGTGAAGAGCACGTAGTGGAAACTAACGATGAACTATCAGGCATAATTATAATTTCTTGTAATGAGCGGAGTTTGTTGTCTTGTAGAGAGGCATCTTCCTCGGGTCCAGGCAGTTCGTGAAGAAAAGCTGTGCGCTCCCACAAAAACATAATTGCATCAGTAGTAGAAAGAAAATCCCAGCCGAGAATAATGTCATGCGTGCATGATGAGAGTATCACAAACTGAACTAAGTACAACGTACCCAGTAAAACGAATACCAGCGGTGCAAACCCCAACCGGTTTGAGTAGGTGGGATCCTGCAGTTCTGAGGTTACCTCGATACGGTGAGACGACTTTCTTGAGCCGACAACAAATATCCAAATGCATGACTGCAAGTCGCAGCACCCGTATCAACTAAAGCTTGAACATTTTGACCTTGAATTTGAACTATGACGATGTTCGATGGGGATGTACGAGGACTTGAACGGCGTGCTGGAGGTCGCTGCTGGTGCCTCAGAGGCTGCGGTTACAAGTTTCCTCCTTGTGCTCGAGGAGTGGGCTCTGCTCGTAGCATAGGCGATGTCGATCGCGGGCGCTGTGGTGAAGGACGACTGTCGATGTGGTAGGCTTGCTGAGCTCCCAGGGAACCTTGACGCTGGGGATGAACGATCGGCCGTGCTCAGAAGTCTGGTAGTGTAGGGCAGACGTTCCCAGGGGCAGATTGTCTGCGAAGCTTGCAGAGCGACTCGTCAGCTTGGCGACGACGGCACACGCGGAAAACATGACCGGGTATTCCACAATCATTAGCATACAGGGCGGCAACTGATCAGTTGGAGACAGACTGCATGCGTGGCTGAGAGTAGCCAAACGGTTGAACA
>JAZHYW010023253.1:0-22842 GCA_037355805.1 Ixodes ricinus | reverse complement strand
CGTCACCGGGGTCACGTCACCTCACGGGGGCCGCGACCCCCCTCAGGACCCCTCAGGGGTGTCACGTGACCCCGCGCGGACGTTCCGGCACGGTGCCGAAACGTCACAGCGGTTACGCCGACGGCGACGGCGACGCCGCTCAAGCGGAAATGGGCGCCTAAGAGCGGCGCTCTAAAAAGATAACTTGATAGAAGAAACGCGTTGCAATGTAAGGCATCTTGTACAGGTGGGCGGCAGGTGACGTCAGTGATTATTCCTTTCCGCTTTGCAGGAGGACTTTGCTACGCCGAAATGGGCACAATGCTTCCAATATCTGGCGGCAGCTACTCTACGTTGCTGAAGCGTGCAAGTCCCTAGGGAAACCCGGAGATTTCGTTCGCTTCATGTACGCCTGAGCTTGTAACGCTCGCTGACCCCATGACCGCCACATTTCATGGACTGACCATATCTACTTACTTGCTTGGAATTATCTACCCTTCGTGCAGCGCTCCGTACGCCTTGCGACTGACTGTGGCACCCATCTTCACATGTAAGCGAGATGTAAACCAGCTCACGCTGAGTAGACCGATCTCACTCGAGGCTTGCCGCGCGACACTGCCCACCACGGGCTGCCGACCAAAACCAGTTTTCGGCCTCAGCGGTGCGCCGGCCGGGGCCACCAAGCCAACCTGTCCTTGCGCGGTTCAGAGCCCGCCGCTTCTCGCCGCAGAAGAAAGGAGCCAATGGGAGGTGTCGTAGATAGTGACGTTGTGATGCCAATGGCAACGCGCAAGCCGGTTCTCCACGCGTCTTTCACGTTGAAAAGGAGCGTAGCGTTGTTTCCTTTCGTCTGCTATCCCTATTTCTCCCAATGCCATTCCCAACGAAGAGGCTCCGTCAACCGTGCGACTCGTTTCTCTTTACATGACAAGACGTGGCCCAGACTACCTAGGATAAGGACGCCAAGAACAACCGCTACGGATAATTCATGGGAGAGGTGGTTTCGAAATTGCAGGTGAGTTCCTCCGCAGCGCTTGCTCGCATATCGCCTGCAAGTCATGACGGATGTCGTAAGCGATTCGCGTGCCACTCCGGCAGCAGCCCTTCATCTCGGCGCGCAGCCGCGGCAGCAAAGAACTGACCTGTCTCCTCGGCGTTTCCGGTAGCACCAACACGGCTGGGCACAGGCCCTTGCACCTCCTTCCTTCAGAGCGCGGCGACGTACGCAGCATCGGGGGGGGGGGTCGAGCAGGCTAGATGATCACATTCACGCTGACCACCAGGTCATCGCGGATACCTACACTGCAGGTACAGCGAGTGCGACTTCGATGCTGACACATGCGAAAGATCAAACGAAAGAATCTAACGAAGAGCGGACGACGAAAGAGCAGGAAATCTAACGGGAGGCAATGGGCGCGTTCGCGAGCGCCAGTGCTGTCACGTGACTATAATCCCCGTAAAACGGAGGCCAATGTGGCCTCCTGCGTTAGAATGCCGGACGGCGGTGCCACCTAGCGGCGCCGACCGGCGGCGCCGTTCCTGCCAGTGTGGTCACTGGTCAGGCCTTTACGCTGCTGCTGCCGCCATCCATTTTCCGAACTGTAGTCTTTCTGCACCTGCGATAATCACGTTGGTGTCTCTCTCTCTCTCTCTCTCTCTCTATATATATATATATATATATATATATATATATATATATATATATATATATATATATATATATATATATATATATTGAAGCGAAGAAGAATAGCGAGACAAGAAAAACGGTGTAGCTGAAGGCTCTGATACGGGTCAGATTTTATAATAGACGCGCGCGATCGTCGTTCTTCTTTCTGGATCTCCAGGCTTGTCGTCTTCTTCACTACATTTGCCCCACGCTTAGGGGCTGCCATCCTGGCAGCAGTAGTTGTAGAGGGGGCGGTCGGGTCGGGCGGTACATACGGTTTCATTCGTGACACATGAACGGTCTCTTGATGGTGACGGCGGCGATCGGTGGGGAGGGGAACGGGTTCGACGCGGTAATTGACCGGCGAGGTAGCTGTCAGCACTTTGTATGGGCCCTGATATCTCCGAAGAAGCTTTGAAGATAGTCCAGGCTTCTTGATGGGCATCCAGATCCACACTAAATCACCATCGTTGTAGGTGACAGAGCGGTGACGGGCGTCGTAACGACTCTTTTCGACGTTCTGGTGCTCAGATGTGCGACAACGGGCTAGCTGACGACATTCTTCAGCTCGGCTGATTGCTTCATTAAAGGTCATGTGCTCCGTGATATCCGGCCGATAAGGTAAGATAGTATCGAGCGTACATGATACCTCGCGGTTATACGTGAGCATGAAAGGTGAGAAGCCTGTCGTAGCTTGAGTAGCGGTGTTATAAGCGAAAGTGATGTATGGGAGAATTCGATCCCAGTTATCTTGATCCTGAGAGACATACATCGAAAGCATGTCAGAAAGGGTACGATTAAGACGCTCCGTAAGTCCATTTGTTTGGGGATGATAAGAGGACGTGCAAAGATGAATAACATTGCATTCTCTCAAAATGTCTTCGACGAGTTGTGATAGAAAAACTGTTCCTCGATCACTGAGTAGTTCTTGAGGCGAGCCGTGACGCAGTATAATATTGTTTAAGAGAAAGCTTGCGACTTCATGAGAACCTGCGGTGGGCAGGGCAGCAGTCTCGGCGTATCGCGTCAGATGGTCAATTGCGACGACCACCCAACGGTTTCCCTCAGATGATTTTGGTAGAGGGCCATACAGATCGATTCCGACTCGTTCGAATGGCTTGTCGGGACAAGGTATGGGTTGGAGCAAACCCGGCGGACTCTGAGGTGGTTTTTTTCGTTGTTGGCACAATAAGCAGGAGCTGACATATTTTTGCACAAAGCGACACATGCCGGGCCAGTAATATCGGCCACGTAAACGATTATAAGTCTTCAAGACCCCGAGATGTCCCGACGTTGGGTCGTTATGGAGGCACTGTAGCAGCTCGGAGCGAAGCTGCCGTGGCACTACTAACAACCATCGCTGACCGTCTGCTGAATAGTTACGATGAAACAAGAGGCCATCTCGGACAGAAAAATGCCGTGCTCGTTTACAGAACTTGCGGTTGTTGGAGATAGCAAGGCCTGTAATATGTTGCACCAGGGTCTGGGTGTAGGGGTCTTGGAGCTGGTTTTGTGCCACAGCATCCAGAGAGAGAGCAGCGAGTGTAATAGGATCTTCGTCCCCGTCAGGAGCAATCGTTGGCAAAGGGCAACGTGAGAGGCCGTCAGCATCTTGATGCTTGAGTCCGGACCTATAAGTGACGGAGAAGTTGTACTCTTGGAGGCGAAGAGCCCAACGTCCCAAACGCCCCGAGACGTCTTTCAACGATGTTAACCAACAGAGAGCGTGGTGATCTGTGATGACAGTAAAATGGCGTCCATGCAGGTATGGTCGAAACTTAGAAATAGCCCAGATAATAGCCAAGCATTCTTTTTCGGTTGTAGAGTAATTACGTTCACACTTTGACAGGGTGCGACTGGCGTATGCCACAACTCTCTCGGGTCGGGATGGTTCGCGTTGTATTAGAACTGCGCCTAGTCCATACCCGCTGGCGTCTGTGTGGATCTCTGTAGGAAGTGAGGGGTCAAAGTGGCATAAAATCGGATCGCCCGTCAGGAGAGCAGTTAGCTGATTGAAGGCAGACTGGCATTCTGGAGACCAATGAAAAGGCTTGGTTGTATCATGTAAGGCGTGTAAGGGGGCGGCGATCGTTGCGAATCCTTGGACAAATCGGCGAAAATAGGAGCAAAGACCCAAAAAGCTGCGAAGTTGTTTAGCTGTAGTTGGAATAGGAAATTCTGCGACTGCTCGAATTTTGTCAGGATCGGGTCGGACACCTTCCTTCGATACTACATGTCCGAGAACTCGAATTTCTTTTGTCGCAAAATGGCACTTCTTGGTGTTCAGTTTCAAATTGGCGTTTGCAATACACGATAGAACAGTGGCCACACGTTCGAGATGTTTTTCAAACGTCGGTGCAAAAATGACAATGTCGTCTAGATAGCAAAGGCAGATTTGCCACTTCAGACCTCGGAGAACAGTATCCATGAGCCTTTCAAACGTGGCCGGAGCATTACAAAGTCCAAATGGCATCACGTTAAATTCATAGAGACCGTCTGGTGTGATAAAGGCCGTTTTAGGTTTATCGGTTTCTTTCATTGGGACTTGCCAATATCCGGATTGTAAATCCAGGGAGGTAAAAAATTCAGCGCCCTGAAGGCAGTCGAGGGCATCGTCAATGCGTGGCAATGGATATACATCTTTGGTGGTTATCTTGTTGAGCCGTCGGTAATCTACACAAAACCGAATGCTGCCGTCTTTTTCTTTACTAGGACAACAGGAGAGGACCAAGGACTTGAAGACTCTCTGATTACTCCTCGTTGTAGCATCTCTGCAACTTGTTGTTCTATGAGTTGCCTTTCTTTCATTGAAACCCTGTAGGGTCGTTGACGAATAGGAGCTTGGCCTTGCGTGTCGATGGAATGTTGACCGGTTGAAGCGGCGCCCAAAGGTGTTTCATGTAAGTCAAAAACGTTTTTGTACAAGTCTAGGAGAGTTATCATTTTTTGCCTTTGAAGATCGGTAAGATTCCTATCGATGGTGGAGGAAAGCCTCCCGGATTCATCATTTTCTTTCGTGTAGTCTGTTGAGAGTGCGTTTGTCTGAATATTGAACGGGTCGTCGAGGGAAACTGTATTAATGTCAGTCGCTAATGTGACGGTGGCCAGAACAGTCTGCTCCGGGATCAGCACAGCCTCTGACGTAACGTTAATTACGAAGATAAACGTTGGCAAGAGACCAATATCGGCGAGGCCATGGGGAACCAGCAAACCTTTTTTTGTCAATAAGTTAACTGTGGGTGCGATGGAATAGTTTCCTGGTGGCAGTGAAGAGCACGTAGTGGGAACTAACGATGAACTATGAGGCGTAATTATAATTTCTTGTAATGAGCGGAGTTTGTTGTCTTGTAGAGAGGCATCTTCTACGGGTCCAGGCAGTTCGTGAAGAGAAAGCTGTGCGCTCCCGCAGAAAATAATTGCATCAGTAGTAGAAAGAAAATCCCAGCCGAGAATAATGTCATGCGTGCATGATGAGAGTACGACAAACTGAACTAAGTATAACGCACCCTGTAAAAAAATACGAGCGGTGCAAACCCCAACGGGTTTGAGTAGGTGGGATCCTGCAGTTCTGAGATTACCTTGATACGGCGTGACGACTTTCTTGAGACGACGACAAATATCCAAATGCATGACTGATATCGCAGCACCCGTATCAACTAAAGCTTGAACATTTTGACCTTGAATTTGAACTATGACGGTGTTCGATGGGGATGTATGAGGACTTGAACGGTGTGATGATGTCGCAGCTGGTGCCTCAGAAGCTGCGGTTACAAGTTTCCCCTTGTGCTCGAGGAGTGGGCTCTGCTCGCAGCATAGGCGATGTCGATCGCGGGCGCTGTGGTGAAGGCGACTGTCGGCGTAGTAGGCTTGCTGAACTCCCAGGGAACCTTGACGCTGGGGATGACGATCGGCCGTACTCAGAAGCCTGGTAATGAAGGGCAGAGTTCCCAGCAGCAGTTTGTCTGAAGCTTGCAGACGACTCGTCAGCTTGGCGACGACGGCACACGCGGAAAACATGACCCGGTATTCCACAATAATAGCATACAGGGCGGCTATTGATCAGTTGGTGAGCAGACTGCATGCGTGGCTGGGAGTAGCCAAACGGTTGAACATATGGCATGCCGCCCGCAGGGTAGTTGGTGGTAAATGTTGGTGCAGCTATTTCTGCATAGGTCGGCCGCATGGTTTGGAACGGCAATGGAACCTGCGACGGAATAGAAGAAGCCAGCTCGGTTTGGACGAGTGACCGCAGTGCAGACTCTGTTGATGTAGGTGATGTTAGTGTCGGGTGGAGAGCTCGAGACACCTCCTCTCGAACAATCTGCTGAATCAATTCGCGCAAACTGGTGCTATTGATGTCTGGGCATACTGGTGGAGCGGATATGCTGCTCACCTCAGGGAGACGTTGGACTGTGGCAGCAACAGACAAGCGCTGGGTTTTGAGTTCGTGGAACTGCTGGCATATTTCTACAATCTTCTTCACGGTTGTCGGATTATGCACGAGTATGACTTGAAAGACGTCCTCGGCGATTCCTTTCAAGAGATGACGCACCTTTTCGTGTTCTGGCATGTTTATGTCTACTCGACGGCAAAGATCCAGCACGTCCTCAATGTAGGATGTAAATGATTCAGTGGGCTGTTGAGCGCGCGAAGCAAGCTTTCGGTCTGCTGTAATTTGTCGCATCGCAGGTCTTCCAAACACTTCCCTAAGGCGGTTGGCAAACATTTGCCAGCTTTGAAAGTCTTGTTCATGGTTATGGAACCAGAGTTTTGCGACGTCGGACAGGTAGAAAATGGCGGTAGTCAATTTAGTGGCATCGTTCCAGTGATTGTAACGACTGGCGCGATCGTAGGCGTCAATCCAGTCGTCGACGTCAGCGTCACCAATACCGGAGAAAATCTGAGGCTCACGTTGGCGAGTGGTGAGAACCGACTGGGATCCGATGTCTGCTTGGGTTGCCGTTGAGGTCATTGCGGAACTCGTACTGGCAGTAGGGGGTGTCATCGCTGCTTTCAATGTGAGAATGCGGCTTCTCAGCTCCAGACTTGATGCCGCGGTGATGGCGAAAGGCCCGCACCTCCACCAAGTGAAGCGAAGAAGAATAGCGAGACAAGAAAAACGGTGTAGCTGAAGGCACTGATACGGGTCAGATTTTATAATAGACGCGCGCGATCGTCGTTCTTCTTTCTGGCCCCAGCTTAGTCGTCTTCACTACAATATATATATATATATATATACATCACTTTCCCCTAGTAAACAGAGGTATGCCGGGTCAAAAATAGTTTTGCGCAAATGTTAGGTTACCTGTTGTGTTCTAAGCCATCTGTTTTAGAGTCGACTTGAATAAAAACTCAGTGTATGGAAAGTTTAAACAGTCTTACTTCGTTTCAATTTCCAAAAATTGCAACGTCAAAATTGAAGCAGACTGAGGTGTTAAACGGGCCCATACATGGGATCTCGAAGGGAGTGAGACGGCGTTTATAGGCCATTCCGCGTTGAAATACGTTGCCGCGCAACAACGGTAGAAACCGCGATGTGTTCCTTGCAGGTGTGGCATGTGCCATCAACTCCTTCTCGGTGAAAATATCGTCGAGGGTTCAAGGAGTGCTTTCAACGATCAAATGTCTAATCTTAGTCACTATAATAGTTACAGGCGCCATATTTGCTTTTAGAGGTAAGTTTTTCTGTCTTTCTTCATGGTGACCAGCCCGTGAATGTTTCAAAGTAAAACAAAAGCATTTAATTTATTTTTTTGCTAGTGAATCATTTTTACGACGCTCCGATGTTTACCTCTGACACAACGGTTGCAAGCATGGTGGCCGCGTTTTACGCATGCGATGCATCATATGCAGGCTGGTGAGTAACCTTTTGTGCGCATGACCGGAATTAGCGTGTAAAACACGAGGTGCTCTGGTTTGGGTTAAATATTTAAAAATAAATTTAGGACAACCGATTGATTTTGGACGGGTAGTCGCGTGTGTGCGGTGTGAAAGGGAATCGACATTTTTAAGGCTAATTTGGTCAACCGTGCAAACTAAACCGTTAGAAACAGCCAGGTTTCGGAGCAGTGCCAGAAGCGCTACGTTCACCGCGCTAAGATGGCCGTCTTCAAATTGCTGAAGGGACGCCTTTTTTGCCGGTCATCAGGGCGCAGTCACGTTACAAATAGGGATTACGTGACCGCCGACGTGCCCCTAACAAATAACCGGGAGCTGTTCCTGTTGTGTGTTTCTCTGCTGTTTTTTTTTTTAATTAAGACGTTCCTTTACTGTGTTTTTTTTTAATTGTGACGCTCTCGTATCGTTGTCTCTTTCCTCTAGTTTACAGTTTGCTAAGTTTCATCGCACCGGAGACTCAAGGGTTACGTTATGATCACTGTTAATTTCGTGTGTTTCTTGCTCCGCCATTACACCCATTAGACTTCCTCTCAACGGAGTCCAATCAGCTCGATCCATCTGGGTTTGTTGCCCCAGTATGTACCCTACTAGCACGCCAGAGAAACTCCTAACTTGGCGCGAGCTTGAGAATCCTAGGGGCCTGTGACTTGGAACAAATACGCTTTTTCTCCAAAGAGTTCTGTTGGGACCGGTTATAACGAAGTAAACGGGAATCGGAATTCCTTCGATATATCCGCTATTTCGTTATAACCGACTTCGGTTCTAACGAAGTGCAAAAGGGAATGAGAAATCGTGATCGCTTCAATGTAGCCGCTATTTCGTTACAACCGACTTCGTTATAACCGGTCTCGACAGTAGTTAGTACCAGACTATTTCTCTCTTTTTTATGGGGATTTTCTTAGGATCGCCGCATAATGTCCAGAGTGCCAGACTTGAGCCAAAGATATGCCATGCATGAAGCGAAGAACCAGCATTGAGGCCTAAATCTCTCACGCGTTCGGCAGTTTAGGCCCAAAAGTTCCACATGAAAACCTGACAACCAGAAGTGAAGCCTAGGTCCGGCACTTGCTTGGCTATTTAGACCCGAAGATGTCAGATGACATTTAAATTACCATCCATAAAGCCTAACTTTGGCACCTCTTTGGTGAATTGGTGCCAAGATATCTAGACTCCGACCAAAAATGCAAAGTTTGGCTCTAACCTGGATTTTTCCGGCTTTTTAAGACCACAAATTCCCAGACAAAAGCAAATATTGAGCCAAAAAACTATGCTACCTGGGTATTACAAGTCTCTCACGCGATATATACACGTTTGCAAGTCCGGCTTGAGGGTGCCGCCATCTTGCTCGGTTGGGGTGCGCTTGGACGCGTCACAATCCGATTACGAAGATTTGCTAATTCGTCGTAATCGGATTGTGGCCGCGCCCAAGCGCTTAAATGTCCAACTGAGCATGATGGCGGCTCCCTGAGACCGGAAATGCAAACGTGTATATGTTGTTGTTGTTCTTTTATTGCAGGCAGTGTATCAATAACGTCGCCGGCGAAATGACGAACCCCCAACGAAACATACCACTGGCTTTGTTTGGAGGAATCACCGTTGTGGCAGTTCTCAGCCTACTGGTAAACGTGGCTTACTTTGTGGTCCTTGGACCTGCCACAGTGGCCAGTTCTGAAGCCATTGCTGTCTCCTTCGCAACAGCGACCTGGGGCACTGCAGGAGCCATCCTTATAGCCCTTGCCGTGACCATCAGCACCTTCGGAACAATGGCAGCTGGATTCTTCAGCGGCGCTAGGGCCATGCTAGCGATGGCCAGGAACGGTCATCTGCCTTCTGTCTTTGGTTGCATCAACGTGAGATCTTCAGTTCCGCTGACTTCGCTGTTGCTGCGTTGTTTTTTGGCTCTGGTGTACGCTTTCACCGGCTCCGTCGATTCCCTCGTCCCCAACATGATGTTCGTGTTCTGCATTATTAACGCTCTCATAATTTCGTCCTTCTTCGTGCTTCGGGTGACCATGAAGAACGAGCCGAGACCCTATAGGGTTCCCACAATATTTCCGGTGTTCTGGCTTGTCTTTCTTATGTTCTTGTCGGTCAGCTCCGTAGTGTGGTCGGTCGAGCACATGCAATACGGCATCATGATCGCTCTGTTTGTCTCCGGAGCGATTTATTACACCCTGTTCGCTCACTTCAAGTTGTGTTTACCGGCCACTGAGGTCGTCACCTGCTTTGTTCAAAAGTTGCTGTTGTGCGCGCCTTGTTTTAGTGACACCGAAATCGTGGTGAAGCGAAAGGTGAATGGTCGCGCAAAGATACTTAGTGTTGTCGTAGATGCGAACTAGTAACAAATCGTGGCCTAAGGGAACCATCAAGCTATATACGGTGAAACTCTAAGAACCCTGGAATGTCTGATATTCCACATAGCTCTCGGGAAAGTAAAACGCTACAATCTACGGAGGCAACTCGGCAAATGACATACCCAACCCGGGGGAATAACACGGAGCTAACGGTTTCGACAACGAGGAACCAAATTTAGTTGAACAATGACATGACGATAAAGAACACAGTACTTCGTCTCACCTTAGTGTGGACTAACTGCGAAGGCTGTGCAAGCGCGAGCGGCTAGCCTTGACTGGAGCGCTCGCTGCACGAGCCCTCGTGTAGCCGCCGAGGTTTCATCTAAAGTAACTGTACCTCGCAGAAATAGCATGCGCGGCTAACAACAGTCCATGCTAAGGTGAGACCAAGTACAACATTAAAACAACGTGTCACCGGCGGTGCTTGAGTCGAGGTTGAAGTGCCACCGGCGGTGCTTGAGTCCAGGCGAGGTTGAAGAGATGATAAGTTATTTTGCATAGTGTGGGGTCAATGTTTTCTTGAATAAAAAATTTTAGAAGGCTGACATCCAATTATATTGTCTACCGTCAATGACTTTTACAACTTCGATGGGGTAGTCTTGTGACTTCGACTGTTCCTATTTTCCTATTTCAGACACACAGCTCTGTTTGTTTTTCGTACATATATTACTACTCATTCGGCAGACAGTGGTGAAATTGAAGTTTGTTTTATAAAACGAATTAGAATCAATGCTTGCGTTAAAACGGCTTAGAATACTTTAAAATGTTTCAATATCTTGTGCCTAACTCCAGTAGCTTGCTATATTCTTCCTAGTTCTAATACTACTGCCAGACAAAGAGTGTTAGTACAGGAGGAAAATTGTCCATGGGGATGTTAGCATAAACATGCTTCCGGTATGCAGGGGGCACAGACTGATAACGCGTAAAGGCTTAAAGGGATGCTGAACCGAAATTCGGATTTCACAAAATAAGCTTGCAGAAGTGTTCAACAGGGCGCCATAAACCACGAAACATGACTCATATAGCCATATCCCGAGCGGATGGCCGTATTGCTGGAAAATAAAAGAGCGAATGAGGCAGAATGTTGATGTCATTTCATCGCACATGTATGAGTTGAGAAGGAGGAGAAATGGCCTCGCTCCCTTTCCTCTCCGCGCCCTTGCGGATTCAAAGCGAACAGAGGAGGAAATGGGAATCGCGAGGTCACGCGTCTTTTCAGCCTTGTGCGAGCGTGCTCTTCTTTTACAAAAAATACGACGATCCGTTGGAGATACCGCTTTATGAGGGACGTTTTGGGATTTGTAGCGTCCCGCCTATCGACGCTGCGCTGTTTTCTGAAATTCGATTTTCGGTAAAAATTCGTCTGAGTGGTCCGTGTGCGCCCATAGGAATTTTATACGCGTTACTGAAAAAAAGTTACAGATTACAATTAAAATCACTTTATGTTAAAATACAACTGATTACAGTAATAAATTACTGCACCACAAAATAATTGAAAAATTACCAGAAACTAATTTATTACTTTTCACGTTACATTTTTTATTTTCCTTTTTATGACAAAATCGGAAATGCATACCTATGTCCAAAGTGGTTACATTTTGCTTCGTTTTGGCATTCGCACCCTGTTAAGCTTCAACAGCAGTTGTTGTTCGAAGTTCTTGTCAGTCATCTTCCCACGTTTCCTGGTGAAGATATCTGCCATGACGCTGACGACACTCTCGACGGATGCGCTTGAAGGAAGAGCGGTTTTGTAGCGCACGAATACTTTGCGTACCAGTTGGTGGTTGCGCAGTGCTTAAATGGACGCTTCTGAGTCCTCTAGGAAGTGAAGTGCTTCACCGTGGTGGCTGCCTCTTGAAAGCGTTTCAGGTGGGGAGGCTGGGCGCGTTGCCATCCTAATCCTTCGGGCATCTTGGTATATTTTATTGTTATTGTTTAGGGTGAAAAATAAATGTCCAGCGTTTGCGCAACATAGACGAGAGACGCACAGGCAGGAAATAACGATTTTTTACGTCACCGCGCAAACAAGTAATTGAAGCATTAAAAAGTTACAATAAAGTGGAGTGGATTACAAAGAATCAGTTGCTTGCAACTCGTTACGTACAAGTCCTGCCTATGGGTAGCTTAAAGTACGTCAGAAAAAGTTGGCTTCGGTGTTCTGTTTTTTCATTCGCTTTTGGTGGCTTTGTCGGTTGTTCAAAGCACATTGAAAAGCACCTTACTCTGTGCAGAGTGTATTGAGTCATTCGTTGTGCTTCAATCTGTTTTTGGCAGGCTCCGGTGTATTCGTAACACCAGGTGATGTATACAAAAACGCTGGTTACGTTGGCGTAGCTCTTGTAATATGGTGCATATCTGGGTGCTTCGCCATGATAGGTGAGTCTATAAAAAAGGGAATCCCGAAAGTTTTTGGAACGTTAGTACTATGATGATTGCCGCGTGAACAAGACAGGAGTAGATATAAACATATAAACACGACTGATCTATGTTACAATGCATATGTACTACAAAAAAAAGTGAAATGAGCATCGTTGGAAGGTAGTAGTAGTAAAAAAAAAACGCCGGTACGATGCCCATTTAGATCGAAACGGGCAGGGGTGGGGCTCGAACCCAGGATCCCTGGGTTCTGCAGCGCGAGCTTTCGCTCCACGGGCGTCGAGCTGGGTGTGCGCTTTAGCCCACTCGGCCACCGATTTTTTTTTTCTTTATTGCATGGGAAACAAAAACGGAGAGTCACAGCACACAAATATATCACACTACAAAAATAGGCCCCTCGTTTATCACTACAGTTCTTTCATCTGTAACAATTTGTTAAACAATGGCACCCAGTCGGGCTTTGTGTCG
The DNA here is from genome assembly GCA_037355805.1 of Ixodes ricinus. Classification (NCBI taxonomy): domain Eukaryota; kingdom Metazoa; phylum Arthropoda; class Arachnida; order Ixodida; family Ixodidae; genus Ixodes; species Ixodes ricinus. Next base: position 10,098 of record JAZHYW010023253.1, on the reverse strand, counting down.
CGTCCTTCGTACACGCTGGTGACTTGTGCTACCAGTTGAATGAAATAACAGTGCACAGACTTCGGGGTCTGAACGGCATTTCGCACGTCCATTCTGGGATTTCCACATGCTGTATAAACTAAGGAGCATAATGAGGTCATAGGGAACGGTGTCCCCTGGCATTACGGGCAGAAAACGAATCGAATGTGGTGTAATATCTAGGTTTTTGCGTAAGGTTCGCTGCAACACATCCCAAAAAAAAATGGCGTCCCAGCAGTTGATAAAAATGTGCTCAACAGTTTCGGGCTCCTTACACAATAAGCAGTTTACAGTCCATGGGACAAAGATACCCTTCTCCTGCAACCATACCTTGGTGGGTAAAATAGAACAATGTAATTTGAAAAAGAATGTTTTGATCCTAGGAGGGATTCCCATCTTTTTTACACGACACAGGACATCATGCCCGGGGTGATTTTCGTACAAGACTCGGTATATTGGCGTTGGGAAGAGAATATCAACAAGATCCCGTGTTAGTTTTTTCCTCGACACTGTTGCGAGGTAGTCCCGAGAAAAACGAACTGCTAGAAAATTAAAGGCGTCAACAACCTCTTTCAGGTATCCCACCAGTCTTGGTGGGTGATATTCGACGGTTGACACAACAAAAGTGGGGATAAAGGATGCCAGCTGGTTTTGGATGACTTCGCGAATAAAAGGGACTTCCTGGTCTCTCAAAAAAAGAAATCGTGATACTAATTGCCTAACGAATAAGTGAGGCAGGCCCACACCACCGTCTGCGACACTACGGAAAAGGTTTTCCCGTCGCATGGGCTCCCAAGTAGAAGTCCATATGAAAACCGCAAAGACACGGTGAAACTTTTGTATATTGCTCCTTGCACAGTGTAGAACTTGTAACACATACCAAAGCTTGGCAATCAAAAAAACGTTGCAGATAGTTGCTCTCGTAAAAATCGACACATCTCGGTGAATCCAGCGCTTGGAGCGCTTGTCTATATCTGCTGCCACATTCGACCAATAGGCCGTGCTGTTTCTGTGGCTCTCCAGTGGCACACCGAGGTAGTTGCACGGAGTGCAGCTCCATTGGATGTCCTCGAAAACTTCGGGCGTGCTCGCCCACGTTCCGTGCCAGAAGCCCCTGCACTTTTGCAGGTTCACCGAGGCACCCGTGGCCTTGCAGAAAGTGTGCGTCAACCGTAAGGCGTGGCTTACACTCGTCTTATCGGTGCAGAAAAACGCAACGTCATCCGCATAAGCCAAGACTTTGGTTTCAACGCTGTGCAGGATATATCCTCGGACATCTGAACTTTGGATTATGCTCTGACACAGTGGTTCGAGGTACAGAGAAAAAAGTAAGGGGGACAGCGGGCACCCTTGCCTCACAGAAGAATGGACTGGTATACTTTCCGTCACGTTATTGTTTAGTACCAAACTCGTATAGCAGTTGGTGTATGACATCTTAACGCCTTGTAATATTATCTTCCCAACGCCTACATGCGACAATATTTTGAAAAGGACATCATGCTGAACGCGGTCAAACGCTTTCTCTAAATCAATTTGCAACATTGCAACTTGGTCGCCTCTTCCAGACACACAGTCTAACACACTTCGGGCCACGTGAATATTGCTCTGGATTGCTCTACCCCTTATCCCACATGTTTGATGTTCCCCGACTACTTCACAAATAATAGATTGCATTCTGTTTGCCAGTACTTTTGCAAATATCTTGTAGTCCACATTACACAATGTTATCGGGCGGTACCCTTTCACGCAACGTCGTTGGTTGTCCATTTCTTTTGGAATAAACACCGTGTGTGCCCGCAGAAACGAAGGCGGAAGCGCGTGTGCCTTGTAGGCCTCTTGAAAAACTTCATGCAGCACGAGACAAATGTCGTTCTTGTGCACTTTATAAAACTCAGCGATTATCCCATCGGGTCCCGGTGTTTTCCCTTGTGGGAGAGCGTCCACAGCATTTACAATTTCTTGCACACTAATCGGTTCTTCAAGAAGTTTAGCACAGTCTTCACTCAGCTGCGGTAGTAACGATATCAATTTTGCAAGACCCTCGGTATCATCTACGAGTGCGGGACAGCTCAGCAGTGCTCGATAGTGATCAAGAAAGACGCGTTCGATCTCCTCCTTATCAGTGACGATTCTGTTCCTGTGTTCTATCTCTAGTATTTCCTTACTCAGTGCGTGTCTCTTTTCATCTTCCAACGCCTTCTTTGTGGGTTGTTCGCCCAAGAGGAACTTTTCTGCCCTCGACCGCACAACCGCGCCCGCGTACCGTTCCTGATAAAGACTGTCAAGCTGAGCTTTTATGTATTCTATGTCCTTGGTTCCGTGGCCAGGATTTTTGCATTCAAGCTCGTATAAAAGATGCAAGTCACGCTGGAGTTGCTTTTCTTTTTCGTGCTTGTAATAATTAAGCGTGCTAGCTCTTTCAATTGCCAACTGTTTTGCATCTTGCTTAAAGGTTTCCCACCTCGCAAAAATGTGTTCCCCGTTTTGACCTGCTTGTCTAAGTAATTTTCGCGTTTCGGACACAAAAAACTCATCTTTAAGTAGCTGAGAATTTAGCTTCCAAAGTTTCCAATTGATGCGCTTATGCTTCCTCTGTTTTTGTCCAATCGTTATCGCAACCATGCAGTGATCTGTGAATAACACAGGTTCCACTGTATAAGCATTTAAAAGTTGCATTAGTTCAATAGAACAATACAACCTGTCTAGTCGGGCATGCGACGCCCGTTGAAAGTGCGTAAACTGTATGCGTTTGGCTCCTCCTTGAAAGCTGGCTACGTCTAGCAAGCCTCCCTCTTCGACTACTTCGAGCAATAGTTGTTCACTTCTATCAAGATGGGGCCTGGTCGGCGTTCGGTCATTTAAGTCGCAAACACAATTGAAGTCTCCAAGGAGAACAACTAGTCTATCACACACCAAGTATGGGCGCAAGTGATTGAAAAAATAAACTCGAGAATTCACATCGTTTGGGGCATACACGCAAATCACTCGCCACCTGCATTCCTGCACCCGGAAATCACACATAACAAAGCGGCCCTGCAAGTCAACCGTCAGAGCTAGTTCGCTTAACTGGACTGACTTTTTTATAAACAAGAAACACCCTCCCGAAAGGCCGACAGCATGGCTGACACATACCTCGTATTTGCTCAAAAAAAGTTGTAAGGCGCGGTCAACCTCGTCTTCATTCTCTAGCTTTGTCTCTTGTACTGCTAAAAAGTCAATCTCCCTTTCTTCAAGTAGACGGTGAAGCTGATACTGCTTTTTCCTTGAATGAAAACCACGTACATTTAAGCTGGCGAAGCGGAAACCGCCCATCGCTGCTTAAGGGGAGGCTTTTCCTGGGTTTGCCGCGCAAGCAGCTTGGTCGCGTTTAAGCGCTTACTTGCATATGTCGCCCCCGGTTCCAATTTCTTTCGCTTGACGTCACTGACACCAGTTCCCACAGCGGCGTTTGTGTCCACTCCGTTTCCCTGACCCTCGGGAAGGGGACCTGCTTGCTTGGCTTCCCCTTGGTCTCGCTCGCCCGGTTCCGAAGGTGTAGCAGCACTGCCGCAGTCACTGCCTTGCTCCATGGAAGGATCATCCCCAGTCTGCGATGACACAGGAATGGCTCCTGGGTCCTGTGGCTGGTGGTCGCTGGTTGTTCCAGTCTCGCCTGATACGGAGGGCAGACTGTCGGCAGGGCCGCCCATGGACGCCCCCACTTCGCCGTTGGCTCCCACTACTTCGGACACGTCCATAAACTGGTCGTGATTCAATTCCTCATCCTCGTCACCGCGCCTCAGCACCGTGGCATAGGTCGCGTAGCACTCGTTGTCTTCGTGACCAAATTTGTTGCACTTCGTACATTTTGGTGCGCGGCACTGTTTCCGGATATGGCCTACTTTTTTGCACCGTAGGCAAAGCGGTGGTCTTCCAGGCACGATGACAAGAGATTGCACCCCATATACCTTGATCATATGGGGCAGGTCGGAAGTGCTGACGGCGTCGTGCAGCGTCATGCTGACTTCTCTGTTCATGGTTTCCAAGTGTTCCATTCCCGGGACTCGCCATTTCTCCCTAACGATGTTGCGAACTTTACCGTAAGGCTCGAGAGCTTCCACCACACGCCTGTCCTCCAGATACGTTGGGAGCCAAAGTAGCCTTACCCTAATGTCCTTTGCGTTGGGATCCAGCACCAGACACTTCCGCCCCTTGACCGTGAGTTGTCCAATCCTTTTCATCTTTTCTGTGGCGGCCATGCTTGCGAGAGTGATCATCCATATGTGGCTCATTTGGAATTGTCCAATTGAAACCACGTCCGTCATGTCCACGATGTCCTTCAGTCCGTCTCGAAAATCCACAGCACGGTACGGTCTTCCCATCAAGTCCGCGTGCAAAAACACGGAATTCAGACACATTTTTCCATCCGGGAAACGGGGCAGCACCACACGATACTCATCGCTACTGCTTGCTGCAGCGTCGATGCTTCCTCGGCCCGCGTGGGCCGATAACGCGCCGTTATCGGAGCGCATCATCGTCCGTCCGCTCTCGTCGAAAGCCGGAAGCGAACCTCCCCACTCGGCCACCGATCCCCCTGGTAGTAGTAGTAGTAGTAGTAGTAGTAGTATGCGTTTTGAGGGGGTTTGGGAAACCGACTGTTGTTGCGGCGTACATAGACGCCCATGTCACAGTCGATATCGTTGGTGGCAGTGTCCTGTCCATTATGCATTAAATATTGTATGTCAATAAAAAAATCTAAACAACAAAATTGAAAAAAAAATAATTACAACATGAAACAAGAAGACGGCGTATTTCATGACGGATACCGAACACTGAAAAGAACTAAGTAATGGGTAAGCGCAGTATTCTCAAGCACCGCTCAAAACTTATATGTCCGAGTGTTTGGGGCTTCGCTCTATCCCTGTCCTTTAGATCAGTCTCTTGTGTATCTTTTTATATGTATAGCGTATTTACACAAGCGCCCGTAGCAGAAATGTTACTTTGATTTAAAGAATGAGGTTGCCGCTTTTAGAATATGGTGGTTAGATTACGGAAACTTGCGTTGCATCAATACGTGCGCACTTAGAAAGAGCTTTCAATGTCAGAGGATGAAGCCCGTAAGCAAGCAAATAATTGGTACATAGCTAGGTCACTGGTCATTATAACACCTCGCGAGAATGACATCACCCAGCCACAGCACACGTATTCTTGTATAATGTAGAACTTGCTGTTCCACAACCTTTGGAGCTGCTTTTATAAGGGTGCCAAGCGCTGCTGGGATTTCGGGTGTATAAACCGCCATATGTTTTGTTTTTTCAAAATATATGTAAGGTCAAATATAAATATTAATAGACCTTTTTCGTTTACATTCGCCCCCGGCCACTTGGTAGGCATATCCGATATGGGCGAAGAAAAAGCGATAAAACATCTGAACCTGGAAGTAGTAAAAAAAAAAAAAAAGGTAGGCTAAGCGAGAATAGGTGATGGTTACGCTTATTTTCTAAATGTATTCTATTGGCATAGCGACGGCGAAACAACGTTCTCGCCCGTACTGGAAGTCACAACATTCAAGATGGAGGCTCCTTTCTGAAAAAGGTCTAAAGACGATTTCAAGTATAGGGCGACAGACCGCCACCGTGTCTCTTCTCGTGCGGGCACGGCCGTGCAATTGCAAGGTCGTAAAAGCTACGTTCACGCGCACACTGCACGTGCTTGCCCGCACGGTGCACCAGTCAGGGCTCCAGGCTCGCAATAGGGCCTTCTCAAAAATGGGCGCCATCTGGTAGCGGCTGGGGCCACTGACCAAGTCCACCATTGCATGGGCCCATATACCCTACATTCCTTTTAGATCGCTTTAATGAGGCACACAGACTTATACGGGATACCATCCGCAAAAACACTCCCACACAAGGGTAGCGACAGGAAGACCATCTCCAAGCATCCCACGCACACGCCCACGTTCAGAGGCATCACTCCTTCATGGACATCGAACCGGCTGCCCACATACCGCAAAGCGTATGTACCGCCGCAAGACAGATCCCAGATGCCCAACTTGTGGTTATCCTGAAGACACAACCCATGCACTACTTTTGTGTCCAACCCACGAGGATCTCCGAAAAGTGCTACTGCGATCCTACGCTGCAGTTGGACTTCCCTACTCCACTGCCCAAGAGCTTTTGAACCCGAGTGGAACGCGGGGAATAGTTGAAAAGGCCTTTCGTGCTCTCCTCCAATATCTCCGGGACAGTGAGCTCTCGGATGGACTCTGATGTTCGCAGACACAAAACAAAAACTTAGACGACGGATCTAGGACAAGTATTCAACGTTTAAATTCACGAATGCGAGTGAATAGGTAGCACGGCAAGTTAGCAACATCCTGATCTAGTGCGGAGCCGAGATGGAACCCCGCGGTACATTGACGGACTTTGCCATCTCACATCGGCACTGCGATAACAGTGGATGCTATCTTCCTGCTCGCTGTGGACTCATTTTCTCACAAGCCCAATTCTAAACAAGCCCGTTGGCATTTGGACTACAATGCATCAGATGTTCAGACTTGTACATAACCATTTCTTCTTCCTCTTTCCTTTATTTACCCATCTCCCAAAAGCCAGGTAGCGACTTGCCCCTGACTGGAGGCCCACATATCTCCTGGCTCCCCCCTTTCTCTTCACCCCAAAATAAACAAACAAACAACAACATATACCCTGAGCATGTATTGGACACTAGGGTTGCGTCAGCGTTGGACGAGCTAGGACTCGAATATAATGACATGCTTCGTGCTCAATGAATGGATAAATGAATAAATATTGGCTGTAGCTCTTTATATCATTGGGCAGCTCGCGCCACCTAGCGGTGGTGCTAGCTGCCACCCGACTGCGACCACCACTGTTGCTTAATGAACGTTTGAAAAAGGTACATTGTTCATAATCCCTGACCGGATGGGAGCGGCAGGAAGGTCTTTCAGATGTTCGGCCTTCGGCGGGAGCTTCCTCTCTTCGACGGCATTTCGGCGTCTCGTGAACTTTGAGCGTGCACGCGCAGATCAAGCATGACGGAAGGCAGCGAGTACGTGCAGGAGGCCGGGCATTTGAAAGCTAAGCCCTGCCGTTCCATCCTGCTAGTGACCATAGTGAGTGGTGTTTCACTCTACTAGCTCAGTGATCACTAGTTCACTTAAATGTGCCCTAATCATTTCACTGCAGCCAGGGGTGAAGTTCACATTACGAGACGTTCCTTGAACAGTTAGCACGCGCGCACATATTCACAAGAAAAGCTTCTGCTCCATGAATATTGAACTACATGATCAGAAGCATCGAAGAGCGTACTATAGTCTGTTACAGGTAAAGAAAAAGAGGGCAAGCTCTTCCCACGAAGACTTCAACTCTTTCCATTTTAGCGGAGACGCAGGAAAGAAGGTGTGTGGAGGGGAGGAAGCCACCAATCAAGGTGAGAAGAGAGCTTTGTGGGAGCGGCTTGTCCTGCTTTTCTTTACCTGCAACTGACTTAGAGAAAGCTTTCATTTTTTCCGGAGGTAACGCAGAAAAAAATGCCCAGATATCGCGACTTCGGCGGCTATAGTAAATATTACTTTCCTTTTAAAACAAATGATATGTTGCTGCATTTTACGAACAACAACCGTTTACGGCCCTTTTAAGTTTAAAATTGTAGATCCAGATGCCGTAGTTTTCCCGTCACAGATGCGAAGACTAAACTGTAAACGTCCTAATACTACACTAGCTTCAAATAAAATGTCTCAAGACTAATGGGCTTGAAAAATACGAGGAAAGCTAAAGCAAATACGTTTGGGAGTCTAAAAGAATAAAAAATTGTCTCTGCACCACGTCACTAAGTGTAGAAAGTTTGAGTCAAGTTACTTATTTGTAAAAAATAACGATAATTATATTTTAATAAAAGTCATACAAATCTTTTTAGGGCACCGTCCCGCGGCACATGGGATGACTCCCAGACTTGTTGTCACTAAAATGTTTAAAAAAAGATGAGTCTACGACAAGGACTAGGCTATCGGCGTACAGCATATAGTTTTTTTTATTGTAAGGCACTGACCAAACGAAACTGTTGAAGTTTTATCCTGCCAGATACATATAACGATGACCCAATAATATTATGATTGCGGTCGCTGGGAAAGGTGGCCGCAGGCGATGTCAATGTTGGTTCCGTTATGTTCTGAAGGAGGGCTCTGCTACGCCGAAATGGGCTCAATTATTCCAGTGTCTGGCGAAAGCTACTCTTACGTTTGAGAAGCGTGCAGATCCGTAGGGAAGCTGGGAGATTTTATTCGTTTTATGTTCGCCTGGAGCTACGTAACGCTCGCTGACCCAATGACAGCCAACTTTAGTAGACTAGCCATATCCAGCTACCTATATACTTGGCCTTCCCTACACAACGTGCAGTGCTCCGTATGCCTTGCGACCGATCGTGACGGTCCTCTTCACATGAAAGCGGAATATATTTCAGTTTACGCTCATCTGAGAAGACTTGGTTATTTGACTAAAAGGCACCTGTCTTTTTACATTTTGCATAAACAATTGAAAGGAAAGAGGCGTATATACTGTCCAGAATGTTGTGTTTTTTTTCAAATTACAATAACAAATTTACTGGTTTAAGGGATCACTGTCTTACCACATCAGTCGAAAAATAATACTATACTGTAATCCTCGTTTTTTTGTGATTATGCTTTGTTTAGATTTCTTAATTTTTTTCTAAGTAAGACATTTAGCAAACGGAAACGTTAAATTTAGACAGATACTATGAGTTGTTGATCTAATTAGCGCTGAGGACTCTGAAAACCTGCCTCGCTCAATGTTATCGAAACGTCTGATATGTTCCTTGCAGGTTTGGCAACTGTCACCAACTCTTTATAAGTGAAAATATCGTCGACGGTTCAAAAACTGCTTTCTGAAAAAAGTGTCTCGTCGTAGTTTCTATCATAATCCCGGGAGCTATATCTGCTTTCAGTGATGACTTCTTAGCTCCGGTGTAATTGATAACGCCGTGAATGCTTCATACCCAGAACGAGAAGCAATAACATTCCAGCCGTTTCCTCCTTCAGTGAATCACTTTCATGACGCTCCAATGTTCACCCCTGACACGACGGTTGCAAACATTGTGACGGCGTTTTACGCCTGCAACGCAACGTACGCAGGCATGGTAAGTATAGTGAGGCCGGAATTAGTGAGCAAGCACCAAATCCTCTGCTTTTTGTTCAAATAAACTAAAATTAAAACTAGCAAAACTATTGTAATTTCGAACGGCTAGTTGGGAACTTCAGAAGTGCAAGCAGTAGAAGCTCAAAAATGCCCGATTCTAGCCGAACAGGTCGGTGATACACCCTTTAGTCATAATCTAAAGTCTCGAGCACCAGCTCGTATATTCCGTTTCCCTTCAGGTCCGACCGCAGCTTGAGCTACGATCTAATGGCATCAATCAAGCAGCCCAAATAGTGTATCCTCACGGAGCTTATCGCCTGTAGATTTGCCCTTACCGACTGATGCAACCATTCACAGTAAAAGCGCTGTGATCACACTTTTTTTTCTCTCCTCCGGATTGGTTCAGCCAGTGATATCACACCCAGAAAGAAAACGAACGCCTTAACAATGTTAGTTTGACTCTACTTGCTTGGCTCTAGGACCGCAACTTTGGGTGCAGTCGGAACTAATGTAAGACGGAGTACGATGTTCTTCTGACCATGAAATTGTATACTAGCATCTCTACGGGTTAAAGAAAAACGAACACAACAGGAACAAAGTGCATCATGATCTAAACCCTGAGACACGGGGATAATAAAATAACTTCTTGGTTATTTTATTAAGGCAAAAGCCTTATATGTCTCATCGTTCAATCGACCTTCAAAGTCCTTGAGCGAAAACACGTTGGCGACACGAAAGGTACCAAAACATTTACGTGACCAGTCAAGCGGAATGAAGAGGCAATAAAAGTAAGAAGGATGACAAAGCGAATTACGAGGAATTTAATTTAATTTATTGAAGTAAACCATGTGTCTGTCTTTAGTGCATCGGCGCTTAGGCTTTCGTCATTTTCCCCTCGCGTCTCGGATTTTAGATTATGATGCTCCCTAAC
>JAZHYW010023252.1:0-13380 GCA_037355805.1 Ixodes ricinus | reverse complement strand
ACGCACCACCGTGGTACATGTACTTCACACCGGGTAAATTTCCAGCACCAGCATATGAATAACGGGCTATAGTCCGGAAAATACGGTACATAGGACAGACTGGACGATGCCTTAATGATCAGGCTCCGTAAACACAAAATCAATAGCACCAGAGGCTAGCTCTGACCACCTGGAGCATGCACTGCCGCGATTGTGAGTGCGAGGTTCACCTGCCATCTTGTACAATTTCAGGTAGGGACAGTAATCAATTAACGAGAGAAATTATAAAAGCCGAACACATCGTTAGGAATTATGAAAAGTGTATCATTATACCATCTTTGAACCTGACAGAAAAAGAAAAACATTTTCTAGGTGTCTAGGAAATTGACGCGCGCTGATTCAGGAAATTCGGTAGTTCAAGACACAGAAGAAGACAAGGTATATAAAAACGAGTTTTCAGTCAGCGCGGTTCGTTTAAATTTTTCCTTTCTTTTTCGTGTGTAAGGAATGAGTGTACTTTTGCAGTAGTGCGCTGTAGTGTGTGTTAATCTGAGTAAGGGTTTTCACCTATCTGCCTAGCCCGCACACCACCACATGGGCCCCTACCAGTACGTGCAAATAAAATTATTATTACTATTAATATTATTATTATTATTATTATTATTATTATTATTCATTATTATTATTACAATCCTCTTTTCGGCTCACAAGTAGTTTCTGCCAAAAACAAAACAATATTGCTTTTTAGTTCGCGTTATTTCGCGATTTTCATGTATCTGCATAAAACCAAACACAGAACTATACACGCTCGACGTTGCACATTCAACATTCCTAACTCTTCCCATCTTTCTAAACGTCCCAGTGTGTCCTAATATCAAAAACCGGCATTTTAAAAGGTTAAAAATGGCACGTTGCGAATCTAGGACGCAAACTTTCAGACAAAGCTGACGTCAAGTGACTCAAATCGAAAAACATGCATATTTACAATATCGTTACCTCTTCTGGTGAAGGGTCAGCAACCGATCGCATTCGTTTTCACTGCACGAAACGGTGACTCCAGAGGAAGTAAAAACGCAGTGTTATTGCATTTGCATTTACACTACAGACACACTTGCAGGCTTGCGCTGATGAGAGCCTCAAAATTTAAACTGTCGTAACGCAATTCGTGACTGCGCCGTCTACAACCCAACCTCATTGTCACGCCACATTCTTCAAGCAGACACTAAAATTGCCAGTTCACACCAAAAGCGACACCGACAAAACTATCTTGTAGAATTTCACCTTATTATTACTAATAACTGTGTCAATAGGCACTACATGTTGTATTGAAGTTAAGACAAAAAACAAAACCTCTTTTTGTTAAAAAAACTAAATATCAACGTTAAGTCTGGTAACAGTGTATTTTTTGCTGTATCTTTGCCGAAACTTTAGAAAAGTTCGGCAAAAGTTCGGCTCCGCCGAATTTTCGATTCGGCAAAAGTTCGGCCATTACTAGTAAAAATGTGCGACCCGGGGGGGGGGGGAAAGGGCGGCGGGGGGGGGGGGGGAGGAGTCTGGTACGCCCATAGGGTTTGCCCCCCACACAAAAACAAGTTGGTACGCCACTGCCTTCTGTTCAGGATGAGCAGTCGTGAATCAATTCTGCTTGATGTACTATCGAAGGCAGTATTAACTATAAAGCGCGGTTCAAACAGGCCCGGAAAACGGAACCCGGGCCAGCCCCTGGTGCCGGAACCCGTAGTGACGTAATCACTTCCGGCGTCCGTTTGCGGGAGCTGGCGCCACGGTTTGTTTTGAACGGCGCGCGGCCACAGGCCCTCGTATACGGGAGCTGACGTCACAGCGGCTCCCCAGGCAACCAATCAACGGCTGTCGTCAAGCGGGGTCGTCGCCGCTTTCGCGGGCGAGGCTGGACGCTCTGGACGAGGCAAGCGATGCCGGGCACGCTTCGCGCTCCGCGCTCCGTCTAGAGCGGCACTGGTGCCTCGTTTTCGTCGCTTTGTATCGCGGTGGCGTCGTCTCGGCAGGATCCCGGCTACGAAGCTCGAATTGCCTCACTTATGAACCTTTGTGTAATGAGGTACGTCACAAATGCAAGAACTATCGACTGGCGTCGGCTGACTACTTTCGCGGCTGCGTGTGAGCAGTACCTGCGGAGCGTGAAGAAAAAGAAGAAGCGAAAGGCCGTCCGCGAGCTCCTGAAGTCTCCGGAAAACGCCCGACAAATATGCCACCATCGTGAAACAGATGTACGAAGACCCCGACGGCTGGGACTTCTTCGAGTGCTTCCAGAATGTCACGAGCCACGTAGGGTGTGCTGCTTTTTATTTTGGATTATTTTCAGAGTTATATGTCGGTGGCGTTCCACGTGGGCCCGCGCGTCGCTCGCAGGAATACTCACGTGGAGCGTGCGCTCCCGCGATGTGACCACGTTTATATCATTTTTTAACGCGGCCGGATCACGAGAGAAGCTCTCGTAAATGTCACACGCTTGTCAGATTTTACTGCGTCAGATTTTACTGCGTAAAAAATAGCACTGACATGCACATGTGCAGCTGATACGACACCCCTTTCTGTTACGGAAGCCCGTTGTGCTTCCTTGTCCTTTGTGCTAGCTAGGTTGTGTGCTTACAAGCTGCTTGTGAGTGAATTCTGCACGAAAGCTCGCGCTGCAGAACCCAGGGATCTTGGGTTCAATCCCCCACCCTGCCCGTTTCGATCTGGATGAGCATCGTAACAGCAGACGTTCGTGTTTCACTACTGCGCGACGGATGTTAAAGATCCTAGAGCTAGCGGTCGTAGAGTACTGCCTAAAAACTCATCTGCAGCGCGTACCGGTGTCGTTCACCATTTTGACATATTAAGTGCATCCCACTGCCTTTCCGGTCTCTTTGCAGCCAGCAAGCCAACCACTGCTCTGCCTCTGCAAACGGCCATTCTAAAGGCCACTCATGCATTTACATTGAAGATGCCGTTTCATCGGGTTGCAACCACCTACCCGTGTCTCGGAAACCATGTGAATAAAGTATTAAAAGCAGTATCGAGGTATTTCGCTTGTCCTGGTCCTTGTGGTCGCTACGATACCTGTCGTAGATGCAGGGAGTACCGCTGAACTAGCTGAATTAATTTATAGGTTTTCTTTGGTACAGTCGCCGGCCATATGAGCTCCCCGGCCGAACGCCGACCGGATCAGCGAAAATCCCGCACGCGGCGCGTCGAGCGTTGCCGCGTTTTGGGAGCCAGGCTACTGGGACCAAACCATTCTGTTATCAAAGGGGTGGACGCTTAGCTTTTATCGGGATTCCAGCCTTTCGAAGTGTGAATCACAAAACATGACCGATTAGAATTGCCGTCTTCGGGTGTTGGCCCCAAGTGTTCGGAGACGATGTTATAACTGCTGATAAACTGGAGCTTGCTTTAGGCGTAGATAAAGCAGCAGTGTTCGATCGATGCTTACAAATGTAAAAACCCTATGTTTGATATGATATTATTAATGATGCCTCGGCAAGCGAGAAGAGTGGCCGACCAGGAAGCCATCTGCAAAAGCCTCGTGTAGAGAGTCACCCTTGGCGAAGCAACACGCTACTGAGCGCAGAACAATAGAGTCTCCTCGATAAAACGCGTTCATGACAAGTGCCTGAATCATATTCTGCTTCGACACAAATTATTTTTTTGTTATCTATAACATATCCTTATAGATTAAATAAATTCTTTCAAAATCGCTTGTCATTGTCAAGTCTAGGTTTCAGAAAGATTGTAAGAAAAGGGGGGGGGGGCTTGTGCGTAGGATTACTCTCCGGGTGGGAACTATCTAAAATGACAAACCGGTTTCGCAAATAAAAAGGTAGCATATAACACGTCAGAGATATCGTGCAGTGAAGAATTTCGATAAGCCGTCAGCGTTTACCTACAACCGGATGCGGGATTGTGATCGGCCGTGCATCAGATTCACGTTCCGAAACGCGGAATGCTATTAAACTTCCAGCGTCCACCCCTTTGATAGCGGAATGGTTTGGTCCCAATAGCCCGGCTCCAAGAACACGACAACGCTCGACGCGCCGCATGCGGGATTTTCGCTGCTCCGGTCGGCGTTCGGCCGGGGAGCTCATATGGCCGGCGACTGTACGTCAAACGCAGCGGCAACTTCAGCCCTCTCGGCGACAGCAGCACTCTTTGCAGCATGAGCAGCATTCCTCGCGTCGGAAACGGTCAAGAACTCACCGTTGCAGCCATCCTCGCAAGCAAGCACGGAGCATCTGAGGCATTCGCACGGGGAGCCGCGTGAACGCCGGTGGCAAGGAGGGCGGAGGAGGGAAGCGCGCCGCGCTGATTGGCCGCGGAGAAAATGCGGAAACCTTCGTCACGATCCGGGAAGGAGAAAGTTGAAAATTTTTCAACTCTTGACACGGACGCCGGAAGCCATAATTACGTCACCGCCCATACGGAAGGAGCGCTGACTTCACTGCAGTTCCGGTGCCCGGGCTGGCCAGGTTCCGTATTCCGGGCCTGTTTGAACCGGGCTTAACACGGCAGCCATGGCCATTCCGTTCCCCCAGCGCCACACAGCAGGCGCACCCGAAACACCGGTTTTAACTCGCCCACCTCGTGTGGCGTCATTACTCTTCCAGGTTGCGATAACATCTCCTTGTCGTCTGCTATGCGTGAAGCATACGCCGCTATAGCACTTGATGATGTTTGCCTTACCGCCGTTTGCGTGTGCCTCTATATTTACGGAGAATCTCTGCCTTATGGAAACGAGTCTTCCAATCTATCAACGAAAGGCCATAACGAGGTAAGCCTAATCGTTGCCTATGATTGTATACATATCTCGTTAGATTACTTTCTCTAATCGGACAGACGCCTGTTCATTTTTATTTCTTGTGTCAGAAATGCTGTGCTAATTACGTTTAGCTCGGTATGTTCCCTTCTTTGGACGTTAATTGGCTGGCTGGATTTTATAAGACAGGGAATCGCCGTGCCGAAAGAAGCACTAACAAAAGCTTGTAAAGAAAATATCGGCAAAGTCTGTGGCGGTGTGTCTGCTCTGCGTCCAGCAGACGGCATGGAGAGAGTGTTCTAGCAACTTAAAAAGAAATTCCTTCGCAGAGGAAAGGCAAGTTAGGCGCGGTGTTTAAGAGTGCCAACGGTATGTGGCGCTGGGGTCACGGCTGTCGTGTTTTGAATAAAAGTGTCCGCGATAGTACGTTAGAGATCCCAGGTTACTATTGATAATGAATGCTTTGTTTAATGTTTCGTCTTTTCTGGTCGTTCTTGTTTTAGTATATGCTAGAATGGGTCATAAAAGGCAATGAAGATCAATACAACAGCGCGATGCCAATACATTCTGACGGGCGGAGGCAAGTTGGGCTGCCCTGCATTTGTAGTTCAAAGACAACTCCGCAGACGGAGCCCGCTACTGAAAAAAGGTCAATTACACAAGGCTAAATTGTAACTAATTACAGTCTCAATTACCCTTTCATAAACGTAATTGACCGTAACCACCAAATGTAATTCGTTACTTTTGCGGCGTTACTTTATATGCCTTTCTGACCTAGGATAAGACACAAGACATAAGATTGTTATTGAAGCGTTTATTGCTGCTACCAGTCTCACTTTTGTGACCTTGAGCTGGATCTCGAGGCTCGTCGGACATCTTGCCTCGTTTCTAAGTGAAGTGTCGTTTGATGCACTGCATTGCGTGCTTCTTGAAAAAAAAAAATGGAACAGCTCTCCGTCCTGGTGTAAGCGCAAAGCTTCGTTGTTCCATCCGGAGTTTGTCGCCGCTAGAATCCCAAAGCTATAAAAATTACAATGCAGATAATTAAACCTCAAATAAAATCCCCGTATGTGAATTTATTATATACATATATTTATCCGGAAAATATCGCTACACGCTGGTAGAGAAAGAAAACATTACACGATAATTACACATAATTAAATTATAGATAACATTTTTATATCAATCTTTCATTAGCACTGAACGTATGCCGGGAATTTTTTGAGACGTCGGTGAATATGATAATTCAACTTTTTAGATATATATTTAGAAAAAAAAACATCAAGGGATCCTTAAAAAACAATACAAAAATAATATAGTAAAACGGAAATGTAGACGCACGTGCGGTGCTTACCGTTTCTTCATGAAGTCAAGAACGCATGTAGAACGGGTCGGCCGTACAACAGCTTACTGCTCTTCGGCTAGATGTCATGTGAGGCAACGGCAGTGTCACCCCACAGCGACAGCAGTAATTCTAATTTTGTGCAGTGCGAGCTAATCAAGTAGTGAAGTGATGAGCTGGGCTAGTTGGTAAACGTTGAACATAATGAAAAATCGCGCACAAAGAGACTCTGGTAAATAGGTGAAGCAAGGAAATATAAGTACGCGCCTGTTTGTGTTCTATCTCGCATGTCCTTGTGTCTCTGAGCACGATTTTTCATCATGAGCTATATAAGTATCCTACTTCATAGTCCGCGTCTGGAAGGTGTAAACAAGCACCTTCATTCTGAAGCCGATCGTCCAGGAGCTAGAAAGCGTGATTCTCACAACGCGGTACCACCATCAATGATAGTTGTCATATATTACTGACGACGTGTACTGATAGCGTAAAACAACAAGACACATGACGCACGAAAACGGTGAAAGAGATGTGGGCAACCTTAAGCTTTAGATGTTTAGGTGAAAACCAGCACAAAAACAAATAAACATTCGCATTTCATAAAGGTCAGTGTTCTAACATCGTTTGAGCAGCATGCCAGTTAATGTCAAGTCCTTTTCAGTCGATTTCTGTGTTTGGACGTATGGTTAGTTCCGCTCTTGGATTTTGAGCGCTCCTAAAGCGACCCTTTTTGAGCGAGCACCTTCCACAGTCAGTTTGGGTTCAAGTTGGTCAACTTTCACTCGTAGATTTGTGGCAGCGCCCGCTGCGCGGAGCGCCCCAACCTCGCTGAACTTGATCCGTGGATTTTCAGAGAGCTTGGCGGAAGTTGACAGAACCGCGTTACAACATTTCCTTTGACCCAACGGTGAGCACGCGCGGCGAGGTCACCCGACCGGCCGGGTCATTGAGTTGGATTCGTTCGGATGCGTCGGTACGTCTGTTGTTTACGCGGGATCGTGACGGCCCGAAAGTTTCTACACCGCATACATCAGGCATGCAAATCCAGGACTGGAGCGTGGCAAATCATAAGCGCTGACATCTGTGATCGCGGGATGAAGAATGAGAAAAATAACGACAGAAAATCCGAAGGAAGCAGATGGATGGCTAGGCATGTTCATTTTGCCGCCAATGATTGTTTACCTTTATACACTGCAAGCCGCAGGCGTTTTTCTCGTGCTAGAAAGCAAGAACAGAACAGGCAACGACCGTGCAAGTGACGCTTTGTTACCTCTTTGTGTTTATTAAAGTCTTACCAAGAATATAAACTCCACCAATGGCGATCGCTGAGCGTGACCCGCTGCTTTGAGGTGGTCCAAAAGTATGTGACGGTGGCGGACGCTGACGTCTTCCTCGCTATTTTGAAATTGGCTCCGTGGTACGAATATATTCACTCGTCCTGTGTCGCGTGTTATTTATGAAGCTAAACGATGAAAATTGTGACTGGTCGGCGCAAAGCTCAGTCGGCTGGGGCGTTTGTACATTTGCCAAGTTCGAGAAGCGGCCATTTTGAACGGCCGCTTCTCGAACTCGATCCGACCAAAATATATGGTCGGATCGAGGATTTAGGTGACGTGAAGAATGGTTTTCAGCGCCTGAAAAACGCCAGGCCTCGCGTTTTGCTTGCCCAGGTGACACTGTGAATCCGGTAAAACTTACCCTAACAACAAAACAAAAATTAGAAACGATTTTTTTTTGTGTGTTTTATATTTTTCTTTTTTTCCGTGAATTTAAATGAAAATGTAAATAATTACAATTATTCTTTTGAATAACGATTACTTTTTTAAAATATGTAATGATTTTCTTACAAAATTACTGATAAATATACGGGATTACAAGTAATTTTGCAACAACGAGCGGGTTACGTACAAGTCTGGAGCACATGATGCTTAAAAGTGTCTAAAAAACTTTAATAACCGCGCTCGCACATTTTTTGAACGTTCGATTTCCAGCTTTATTAAATTATTAGTCCTGAATAGGGATGGAGTTTGAGCTTCGGTTTGTATGTTGTAAACTTACTGCCCCGAAGAAAGAACAATTAGAGACCCTTCGATCAAGAGTTTACCAGAGTTTGACATAAAAGCATTGCCTGAAAGGAGCTGAGTGTTACACACTTCCTTTTCCCAACCCGGCTGTTTAAAAAAAAAATTTTTTTTCCTTTGCATGTGTCATTTAAGGGTTTTAAGTAACAGCCGGGTTGGAAAAAGAAGTCATAAACGAATTTACAACGAAAAATTAAAATTTTTAGAGCTATATTTACGGCGCTATACGAATTTACAGTTGGCGCCCGCGGGCGCCGCGGAAAAAGTGGCCCAAATTTATCACGTGACTGGCTCCTATTTGTCACGTGGTACTTGCAACTCTTGGAAGCTTCCTATGGTCTCGAAAAGTTACTTATTCATCTTCGTTTCAAGTGCAACAAAAAACAAAAAAATAACAAGTAGCTTTTAGAGCCCAAAGGAAGCTCTGAAAAAGCGCAAGCAGACGTGATAGACCTGTGCGCCAGTCAGATGATGGCGGCGGCGCCCCCGAAGCAGACGAACTTGTGCGGCGGCGGCGACGGCGGCGTGGGAAAAACGCGTTGAAGCGGCGGCGCACAACGCTCAGCGTGTAGCGGCGGCGTAACTCTGCGGCGGCGGCGACGGAGAGCGGCGGCGGCATAGGTCTACCACGTGACCAGCGGCGGCTCCCGCGGGCGCCAACTACAAATTCGTTTTGCACCGTAAATATAGCTTTAAAAATATCTTGCTTCGTTGTAAATTCGTTTTATGACATTCTTTTTCCATCTAGGCTGTTAAAAAATGTTTTTTTTCCTTTGCATGTGTCCTTTAACACAAGCCGCCATGCTACACATGTGCATGCAACTCCCAAGTCCTTAAACCAGAAGCTGGGTTGATACTCAATCCCAGTTTAGCGGTAATCGCGTAATTTCTTTTTAGTTCCCGTCATGAGGACAAGAACATGCACAAATACTAGTCATATATCCCATCATAGAACATAAACAGAAGTGACAGGTTTTATATTTTTTACAAGGACGAACACGGGGCTAAATTTGGTATTTGGCCATGGTTACGAACCACAAATTTATTGTGAGATGGCACATTTATGCCTAGTTGTCGTCCAGTGTTTAACAATTCTTCGACGATTGTCACTACAGCTTCAGAAACAAAGTACGTGGCGAGTCGAGAGTGGCTTATTATTACTGTGAAGCAAATGTGACAGCAGTATTAGCAAATAAGAAGGACGAAGAAACAATGACGATGCAAGTAATTCTAAGGTAATCAGTGTTATGCAAAACACTTAACCAAATTATTTAAGATAAAATACTAAATACCCACCTGAAAATGTATTAAGATTAGCACTTAAGTTACTCTTACTACGAACTATCATGAGCAGAGTACAAATAGTTTGATAAAGTAACTGAATTACAATCGAAGATTCTTAGCAAGAAGTTTGTTAGCTGATGATATAAGAATGAACAAGTCAAGAGGGTGTGCTCTACTTGTAGATGGTGTTCGCGAGGAAAATCATGTTCCGCTGCAATCTTTATGACTTTCAAGAAGCGACTTAGTTGCTGCAGTCGAAGTTTACTTTAGAATAATTCGGGATATGCTACATGATGAGTACCTAACAGTGTTAGGAACAAGATGGACTCACGTACTGTAGGCCTGGCCACTGGCCTTCTTTAGTTTGGGGATAGGCTCGACTAATGTCTCATACCGCAATTCGTTAGTAATATGCCTTGACGCGATTCGGCGGGCTCTACACATAGTCCAGATTTCCATACACCTAACAGCCGAACTGGAAGTTGATGAGGCAGCCAGACTGATGATGAGTAAGCGAGTGAATGAAAAATGGGCACGCACAGGAGAAACCTCGGCTACAGGACACCAGCCGTTGTCCCTGATCAATTACTTAAGGCGAGTATTTTGTCGCCCCAGTCAAGGGCCAGGAGGAGCGTGTGTACCTTCAAGCTGTCAAAAAATATATTAAAAAGATGTCAAAAGACACAAGAGAGTACCCACGAAACCGACTTCAACTGGCGGAAAACTGGCTGGAGGATGCTGAGAATGAAACAATGTGCGCATTCGGAAGGAAATAAAAGAAACGCTTTTGAACGAGCTTGAGGAGATCTAAAGTTAAGCTACAATAGGCACACAAGGGGCATTGGGAAGCCCAATCCAGGTCGCTGCAGCTCAATAAGCCCAACACGATTTATCTTCCTTTGCCGAAGGAGTGGGCGCGCTCACTTGGAAACGCGTTCGCGCATTTTCACACCACAACCCCTGAACCGGCGATTAAAAAAAACGGTTCATTGAGACCGTATCAAGCGTTGGCGTCATGATCTTTGGCGGACGCAACCATTCTAGCTTCAGAAAAAAATGGTATAAAATGAATAAAGTCGCTAGCACTTTGCTAAGCTGCAAGCTTGAAGTGATATTTAAAAAAAAAAAGCGGAGAGAAGGACACAATAGGCGGGCGAGCTTGAGGCTATCCATTTCATTTTTTGTTGCCATTCGTAAACTGCGTTTGTTTGGTCGCTTCTGCAATCAGATCAGCTTTGTGGATGATATGCAGCGGTGCCGTTACGAATTGAGTTTTCAAGGCGGCAGATTTCTCAAGGAACGTTTGCTGCAAACGCCGTTCCGCAATCCGTGATGACGGGGGCGCGACGTCGGAGGGGACGGAATGAAGAATTAAATGCGCTACATGAAGAGCTGTGGTGGCGGGGAGAGCTTGTGTTTCAGGTTAGCGGGTTAGGTAGTCGATAGCTACGATTATTTATCGACTCTTTTCTCGTGGCTGGGGGAACGGACCGAGGAAGTTGAGTACTATACGCTGAAATGGGTGGCTTAGTGGAGAAAGTGGCCGGAGTGGTCCAGGAGGCGCAGTTGAAGGTCGTATTTTGCTTGACATAAATGGCATGCGCGCATATATCTATTATTAGTACGGTGCATTCCGATTAAGAAAATACTTTCATGAATTCTGAAATAAGTTTTAGAAAATCCAAGGTGCCCGGCTGTATTATTAGTACGGTGCATTCCGATTCAGAAAACAGTTTCATGAATTCTGAAATATGTTTTAGAAATTCCAAAGGTGCCCGGCTGTGGGGTCGTCGTGATTTGGTGCTATTCATTTTTTTTGTAGGTGTCGTGGAACCACAAGGAGCATGGTCGTCCTTGGGGCTCGTAGTTTCGTATACCTACAGAACGCCATTAAGACGAGTGAATAAACAGGCACGTCGTTTGGTGCGTTGAGCGCACACTGTTGGTTTGCCTTGCAAATAATGAATCAGTGGTTGCAGCAAATCAACTGAGAGTTGCGTTATACCATATCAATATTGTCTAGCCTCGCTGTGTCATCCGGCCCTTGTGCGTGAGGAGAAAGGTGCGAGTCGTTTGAAAGCGGACATCGAGATAAGCTGTCGGCGTCAAGGTGCCGCTTCCCTGATTTGTAGACGACGGTGAAGATGTAGTTGTGTAGAACACCTTGAGCGTTTCCACTGTCGCCCGAAATGCGCGGGCCTTTTTTGCTCAGCCGCACTTCTTTTTTTCTTTTTTACAATATATACCCTAGTGAAAAATACACTAGGCCAAGCTGTAGTAGTGACTTGATGTTACACCAGACATTTTCACAGATGTGATTTGGGACAGTTTCACACCAGAAATCTGGTGTTCTGGTGCGACACCAGAAATCTAATGTGTTGGTGTGACTAAAAAAATCTGGTGTTCTGATGTGACACCAGCAATCTGGTATTCTGTTGGGACATCAGGTTTTGTTGTGGTGTGATACCAGAGCACCTGTTGACTGGGCGTTGCTTTACTCACAAAAAGGGTACAATGATAGGTTTCACAACAACGCTGCTGTCATAATTACTTTGTTCAAAAAAGAAAAAAAGCACAACAGTAAAGCTTCGGAAGCTTTACAGTTGTAGGAAGTTGGCCGTGATCAACTGGAGTTTGTCCAGAGCCACCGCCCTGCGTCGAAGAACCTGACTCCCTGTTGTTCCGCAATTCTTGGCCTTTCAGCTTGCGGTTGACTCGTGTCTTAGTTATGCTGATCAGTTCCGCGTACCCCTCCGCGCCAGAAATCTTCTCTTCTAAGGCAGATTCGACAGATGGCTCGATTTGCTTGTCCAGCTCTTTCAGGAAGCCTCCTTGAGTAGAAGAATATCAAATGTTTCTTCGAGCTCATCGATGTCGGTTGGATCCGTGGCCAGCAGGACGCCAATCTCGTTGATGATCTTTGTTGTGGCGGGTCGCAGGGTAATACTCATTCGCTTAAGGCGGTCGACTCCCTCCTCGCTTGTAGTAGGCATGATCTGGCCGTCGATTCCCGGTGTTCGGCACCGAAAACTGGACTAATTACTAGCTTTCTTTGTTGTTTTGCTACCAAACCAAGCTCGTCGGAAGTCAGAGAGTGCACCAACACACATATTTTCGACTTTGACTCAGATAGAAGACACCTCTATTTTCTTAAACTTAAACAAGAATACCGGCGGAAAAGGAAAGAAAATTCGTTGAAGAGGCGAGCTGGTGAGCGCCCCAAGCTGCTCAAGGCCGCCCGGGAAAGTGCTCGGGACGAGGGGGACACGTCTTGAGCACAAAAGAGCCCGCCGCGGGGTCTCCGGCGGCCACCAGGAAGGGACGAAACAAGGCGCCACGTCGGGGGACGGGGCGACACACAAACTAATAGAAAACACGATCGCGGATGGGGGAAAAGTCTACAAAAACACAACTCTGGTGTCACATCACACTGCGTGGTGTGCACACCAGGCTGACTGGTATGCACATGAGCCCTTGTGATGTGACACCAGACTCTCTTGGTGTACCCATCAGGTCGGTGTGCGGGTACACCAGCATTTCTGGCGGGCACACCAGGCTGGAGTGCTCACTACACCAGAATTGCTGGTGGGCACACCAAGCTGGTGGGCTCAATACACCAGCATTGCTGCTGGGCACACCAGCTATTCTGGTGTCATAGCAGGATTCTCTGATGTCACACCAGGATCGCCTCGTGTATTTTTCATTAGGGTATACATATATATATATTGGTCGACGTATAATACAGATTGGTTGATATTTCGACCTGAGTTTGTCAAACGTCGACCAATCTGTCACAAAACTCCGATAAAAGCTACGAAGTACATTTACTGTCTTATACACTTTTTGTCGTCCCACAAAAACAGTCTTTCCTTTATATATATATATATATATATATATATATATATATATATATATATATA